>JANHGN010015077.1:141685-196259 GCA_024605025.1 Megaceryle maxima | reverse complement strand
GATGGCCATCCCTGGGTGGGAAAGAAGGTAGACATTGTGATACTGTATGAGGTGGGTCTGTGATTTTTTTTTTTTTTTTTTTTTTTCTTTTGGGGAATATCACTGTGTAGAAACAAAATCACCTGCTTGCCTGCACTGCTTCATGGTGTTCAGAAAAATCTATAGTCGATCTATGCAGAGGCAGTTCTGTAACTGTTTTTTTCAGGGAGTGTTCCCTCTACTCTGTCAATCCTTAATCCCTCTAAAGTTAGCCATCTTTCCTGTTTTACCCTTTGGAAACTGAAACCCATGGATGCCATCCATCCCTCTATCTGTGCTGCTCTGACCAGAAGCCATCATCTACTTGGGTGGTGGGAATGCTGTACTAGATGTTACCTCTTTCCTATGCTTTTATCCTCCCCTGTCTAATCTCCATACAGTATTTACATACAGCCTTCGTGCTGGGATTAAATAGGTCAGTAAATGGTATTGGGTTGTCTGAGAATGGTTAAGGAGAAGGCCTGCTCTATATCGATGATTGAACAAGCAAAAAGATTTTGGTCCCACTCATGATGAGAAATCTTGGTATTTCTCATCAGAAAAGCAAGCTATGAACCAGAATAGGCAGGTGTTGTTATTTCCTACATGAACAGGATGTCACTTCAGAGACTTTTCTGGGTGTGAGGCTGTGAAGCCACATGGTTCTCCCTGAGAATTTGTCATGCTTGGAGTCAAATGACTGTGGTTGAAAATCCCACTTGATTTACTTGACTGAGTCAGGAAAGGTTTATTTCACTGTTGCACTGAAAATGCCTATTCATCTCTCCTGGGCTATGATAACACACTCATTACTGAAGTTGTATCTGATTTCTACACGAAGACATTACTTGATTTTTAAGTCAACATATTTGATTATTGTGTTTTTTCTGTCACGCATTATTAACAACATTGTCTTCTGGCTGGAAAATTAATTCTAACCATTGTGTACAATGTTATCCTAGCAAGTACAATCACTTCATGCATATGTAACAGCCTTACCATGTCATAATTTCTTATTTTGCCACTGCATTGGAGTAATGACCGAACTTGTTCTACCTTTGACAATATGTTATAGCACTTGAAGTAGATTACTATGTGGTAGGTTTAAGTAATCTGGGGATGATTTATATATCCACTCACAAGGTTCATTCCCAGATGCCTCTGCTTTGTTTGCCCAGATTGGGGCAGTTCAGTGGAGTCCACTTTGACTAAGGAATCCCATTCTGGTGCAGGGATTCATCTGGAACAGTTTTGCAAGCTGACAATCTTGAAGGCAGAAGGTGGTGGAGAGACCAGGCAGACTCCTGCTGAGCACTGAGGAGGTAGGGCAGCTGTTTGAACTGGACTGTGCAATGCCATAATGATGATTAAGATTCAGACTTTTGGTGCTTCATAAGGTAGCATACTTCTAATGTCCCATCTAATGAATAGAAAGCAAATAAAACTTCAGCTGAACCCCAAATTTCTTGAAGACATCTTGAAAACTAAAAGCACAACAGAGGTCATTTGTGGGTCCCTAGTACAATGGCTGACTTAACATTGATTCTGACCCTGAGAAGCAGTGTTCTTTATATAGCTTCAAAGCTACTAGCTTTGTTTCTTCATACTACCTTTATGGATAGGTCACATTCCCTTCTGTGATCATAGAATCCTAGAATGCCCTGGCTTGGAAGGGACCTCCAAAGGTCATATAGTCCAACTCTCTATCAATGAAGTTGTGCTGCTTTCTATTGCTTCCTTCAGTGACCATCCTGAGAATCATTGAAGAACCAGAGTGGTCCTGTGTTCTGTGTTTAGATCTATTTCTGTGGGAGTTATTGCAGGTGACAAGACTAGTTGTGTTTTCTCTACATGGAATAAATAAAATCAGTTCTTGGAGATTAATTTTTTATTTTTATTTTATTTTTTTTAGAACTGGAGAGCAGTAAATAGGTTTTAGGTCCATTTAGTTTAGATTTCTGAGGATTAAGTCCAAGGACTGTAGACAGCTTCTTAATGAAATAAATCTGGTTGCTTTTGAACTTCACTGAAGGCACATTCTTTCCTTGGGTCACAGACTTAGGTCAGTATGAGAATAATGATCTTCAGGTGTAAAATATACAGGCGGTTGTTTCATTTAATAGTAAGTGATGATTGCACAGTGGTATGCTTGATCCAGTCATGTTTTTAAGGTGGTGGCAGCAGTCCCAGTATTTTGGAAAGAATAGAATATAAAGAGTAGTAATGAAATTAAGTAGAGAAGATGCTTAAAGGCATAGATTGTGACAGTTATAATTATGTATAACTTTAATATTTCCATTTCAAACAGCTGCATTGAGATTTTTGTAAGTGTCATTTATCAATTGTAAGGAGAAGGTACAGGTATTCGTAAGTCAAAAATGAACAAACCCAAAAGCCTCTTTTTTTTTTTTTTTTTTCTATTTTGTGCATGGACTGAGTAGATGTTCTGTGTAGGTGAAATATTGATGCTGATGGATAATACAGAAGAAAAGTTGCTCACTGTGACCAAGAACTTGGGTCAGAAAAGAGATCAATTTTTTTTTTTTCTCACTTTACTTTAAACTCCTGTTCATATCCACGTTTAACTATAGGAGAATTGGAATATATCTCTCTGATCTGAAAAAACAGCATCCTAAACAAATTTGTAGCATATGCCACATCCTTTAGGCTTCCATTCAGAAATTAATGCAAATGAAAAATGCTGTAACAAAGTGCAGCCTCTTTCCTGCTCTCAGCCACTAATTTAGCATGCTAATCCTGGCCCTGCCAAAATGTGCATTCTTAACAGAATCTCAAATATCAGTGGTGTCACAGAGTGATATTTCTTCTTTTCTTTCCTTCGGAAAATGCAGCATAGATATATAAACTAAAGGAAGATGTAGCCTGTAAAGAATTATATAGTGGTACACCCTTTAAGGGGTACTGGCTTTTTCAGGAGTTTTTAAAGGCCACTTACCTCCTGAAGGTATCCTTTTATTTTGAAAAATGTGTGCTTTCCAGAACTAAGAGACTTCTGTCTTCTTTTGGGATTTAAGGTATTTTGAATAAAAAAACCCTAATTTTTTTCAAATGTTTGTATTTGATCCCTTTATTCCATTTACCCAGAAGACTTCTCAAAGGAGAGCCAGAGTTTGACTGTGGACTACTTGAGGTGTGTTAGTGAGCCTGAAACATTTGCTATATGTGACTGGCCCCTTGTATCTTTGAGATTCAAGGAGTGGCACAGATGCCTGATTTTTTTGTTTGTGTGTTTTTGGTTTTTTTTTTTTTAGGAGCATGCTGTTTTAAGAAGGGAAAAAGAAATGCTCACAATGACATTGTAATTAAAAAAAAAAAAAGTAAGATTGGCTAGTTGTGACCAAGATTTTTGGGACAGAGGAGACCATTCTCTGTTTTTTTTCTTGTTCATTGTTTTATTTGCTGGTAGCTTCTTCAGAGCTGATGTAGAACAGTGTGCCTGAGGTGTTGATATTGAAGATGGTGGTAAAATTCCCTTGACTTTCCTCTTTTGACTCACCACTTGGTATCCAGTGCTAAAACATGATGAAGTGTATAATTACTCCATTTTTCATTTCTCTTCTTAGTGTATTTTTTCAACATTGTTTTGGGGTTTAGTTTAATCACATAAAACAGCATGCCTTGAAAAAGTCATTAGTAGAAGATAGTAAAACTGAGTTACTGGAGATGGGATTACCTATGATGTGTACATGTATTGTAGATTTTGAAATATTTCTCTTATAAGTACAGGGAATGTTGCAGAAACCACAGCAGCATTAATACAGGCTGTATAAAATGCTATTTTCATAATAACACTTGCAAATATATTGCAAATCTGCAAATACCAGAAGCTAGTTTCTTTGGAAGGTGAACAGTAAGCTTTTTGGGTTTATGCAGGGGTTGCTAAAGAGAAGTCTTGATCTTGCAAAACTTTTAACAAATTTAAGGGGGCTTCTTCAGTCATGGGTAGATTACATGACTAAAAACTGCACGATAAATACTAGTTTGAAGGTTGAGCAGAAAACACCAATTTGGAATAGAGGTGGCTTGAAAATAAGTTTTCTTCAGCTGGCTGACAAAGTGAACCTATCCTAAAAGAGAATAGGTGTTCTCTGAGGGTATCTTCTTCTGTGTACGTTGGTGGTGTGTGTCCTGATACAACTGCTCCGTCCTTTCAGCAAACAAAAAGCTGTAACAAGGCCGTTAGGTGATGTAATGATTTTTTGGCTTCTCTATTGTGAAGTGGAATGCAGCAAAGATGTGTCAGGTTAAGAAAGATAAGCCACTGTGTGTGTCTTCTGAATATTATACTGTGATAAGGTAGGGTGAATGAAGCTACAACCAGACATCAGGCTGTGGATGATCCAAATATTTCATTTACAGAACTAATTTTTATCATGCCAGTCATAGGATCTTCTACTGACAGGCCAGGATGTTTCTTCCTGTAGAAACCTACTCCAACCCGATCAAACTGTGAGCTAACCTAGAGACTTTAACTTTCATTAAAATTTGGTCTTTAATTTCTTACCTCAATAGGAAGGAGCAGTTTGACTTCAAAGGCTAGTTTAACATTAGCATTTAAAAATATTGAGCTGGACAGTTGATGTTAATTATTATTCTTCATAGTCACACCAGAGCTAGACCAAGGGGTTCTAATCAGATACCTAGATGACGTAGCATTTCTTTACAATTCTTGCTTACATGGCTTGTATATAATGGCATGGATTGCTACACTGTATTTTTTTTTGGGGGGGGGGGGAAGGTAAAAAAATTAGTGACACCATTGCTGCATTTTTATGACTGTCTGTGGGAGGATTTTGTGTTGAACATGCTTCTAGTGATAATCAATTGTTTTTCATTTTTGATTAAAAAAAAGTATTTGTCAAGAATAAGAAAGTGGTAGGACTTGTTCCTTTTAACAAGTGGGAAATGCAGCTTATGCTGAAAATAAGCAAATGCCAGCATGTGCCAGAGTGCCCCAACACTGACTTAATCCAAGTGCTAACTCTAGTGAGCTCAGTTTGACCCGTTTATCAAATGTTTTTTGTGTTGCTTAGTAGTATTATTTTCTAACCTTTTTTCCTTCATACATTCCTGCTATTAACTGAAATATTTTACCATCTGCTTTTGGGTGGGGTATGAAATTGATTACTGATTAAAATATTTCCAAGCCTGTCTATAATTTAAATGTAAAAACATGTCAGTTTAAGTGTTATTGAGTTTAAATGGAAATTGTGACCAGATTAATAATGTGTTGAGTCTGTGTGATGGCACATCTCCAAAGCATCAGCTCAGTGCAAACCACTACATCTGCATTTCATGACTTCAGGGGAATTCCAAGATACTTCCGTGGGGTCGAACTGCAGAACTCTGTAACAAGCAATGGATGCTTTCTGATCAAACAGAATCACAGAAAATATTTGAGCTACGTGTGGCCTAGTAGTATGTCTCCCTCACTGATGTTGCAGAGGTTTATTCATGGAATGTTTTAATGCAGTTTCTTTCTTCAACTTTTAGCTCAACAACAGTTTAATTTAGGCACACAAGTGTGTGAGCAGGTAAGAGAATGAGAGAGAGAAGGTGGACTATGGTTCACTGTTAGCAGTGAAATACTAGAGCGTTCTGCTAACTCATCTGCACATGGGATTCTGTAAATCCCAGAGCTATGTGGAAAATGAGTGTTCAGGTGCCTTGATCTTGGAATGGCTGAGAAGTATGAAGAACAGGACAACTGGAAAGAAGTCATGATTTGATGGAGAGCGCTTCATCATGAAGCATCAGCAAATTCCAGTATGAAGGTGTTGCTTGTAATTTCTCTCATATAGCCACACAGCCATCACTACAACTTCATGCACTTCAAGCAAGAGTAATTGTCCATGGAACTCTAACTATAGATGTGCATGTATGAATTTGTATGGCTGCTATAAGGGAAAAGCCTCCTAAAGTATAGCTTTCCCTGGGAGAAGATCTGGAGGTTCAGAATAGCACCGGGCTGCCAGGCTCCTGTGTTACTCCTGCACAGTTTTTACATACGAAACCATTAGCATAGCTGTCTGGCACATGATATTGTAAATCCTGGTGACAACAGACCTGTTACACACGATTTTCTCTTAAAATAAACAATATTTTCTGCTTCAATTCCTCTTAATTTTTAGGAAGGAATCTGAATGATATTTAAGGAACAGATGGGCTTTCTGTAAACAGTGGCACTTGTTGTTTTCCAAATTTCAAGGACCTTCCAGATCATCAAAATGTTAAATTGCCTTTTCACATTTTTTTTATCACAAGACTGATGT
Source organism: Megaceryle maxima (assembly GCA_024605025.1). Lineage (NCBI taxonomy): Eukaryota > Metazoa > Chordata > Aves > Coraciiformes > Cerylidae > Megaceryle > Megaceryle maxima. The sequence continues at coordinate 189,948 of JANHGN010015077.1, read as the reverse complement.
ACGCTGAGATTCTTCTGCAGTGATGGTAAGTATTAAGCAGTATTGATAAGAAACTTTCATATAATGAAATTGAAGGTGAATTTCTTATCTCTTTATAATGAACATGTCCATGAAGCAAAAATGACAAATAGTGTAGAGATCCCTGATATGTAGAGGTTTGAAGCCTTTTCATATCTGAAATCTTTCCTTCTGGATGAATTGTACATTTTCCATGTTGAATCATTCCATCTGAATTGTGTTTTGTACATTGTCTTGCATCTGAAGCAGGGAGAGGCAGCAAGCAGTCTGGGAAGGGACCAAAGCTATGGAATTGATTAGGTATGTCAGGCAACCCAAACATGAGGTAAAATATGGACGAGATAACCATCTTGGCTGAGGTTCAAATTGTATTGGAATTAATTTTTTGACAGGGCTCCTTTCCTTGCTGCAGGAAGGCCTGCATACAGTCAAAGGATTGATTGAAAAGAGTATGTGGGTGGTGGGGTTTTTTTTGTGTTTTTGTTTGTTTGGGGGTTTTTTGTTTATTTTTTGGTTTTTTTTTTTTTTTAAAGTCTATGTGTAGTCTGTGTTTGGCTTTTTTGAATTGCTTAAAAGTTGTTTTTTTTTTTTTTTTTTTTTAAACACTTTGTGGAAAGCAAAGTTTAAGAACCAGCTGTTGGGGAATCAGTTCCCCAGTTTTTACCGTAAAGAAGCTGGACTTTTGCTTCGGTCCTCTTCTGTCTTAATGCAGAGGGAGTAAAATATTTCTGGAGGTGGTTAGCATCTGCCACCCAGATTTAGTTTGTTTCACATTGATTTCTAATAAGCTAGAAACATGACGAGAGCAGTAAGGAGCAGGGTGAGTGCCAAAACATCTCCATTACTTTCCAAGCAGCCATAGTAATTACTTGACGTGGTTTTGTCATACTGTTGGTCTGAAATATGTTTCCTCTCCAAGCACTTTCTGGAAATTTCCAATAGACTTACAGGATGTTGTGACAAGCCACCTCTGTTTGGCCAGGTCCATTAAGGTATGGATCCTGTATTTCGATCCTACATTATCCACCCCTTACAATTGCCTTGCATGTGCTGCAGTGATTAACGAACCTTGAAATTATCAAGAATGAAAATTCAGTCTTTAAGAAAAATAAAAATAATTATCTATGAAATAGACAGGGATTTGCCCTTACAAGGGTTACCCACAGCCATCAGACAGGCAGCCCCACTGAATTTCCCAGTGGATAGCTGTGCTATTATGCCGCAGTTTGGTTAACATGAGTTTAATTTCACTGTACTGCAAGTCTCTGCTTTCAGACTCGCATGACTCTTGTTTCACACTAATATCTTACTGTAGCAGATGGTGGAGGTGTCAGGGAGACTGCTGAAAACTGCCATGTTTATTATACCTTCTCAGCACAGAGTAGCTCATCTGTTCCTACTGGCAGTGATTCCCAAGGGACTAGATGCCAGTCAGGATATTCAAAACACATTGTGCCCTGGCTATGTTCTTGCCTGGCTTTGCATACTTTTCCTTTTGACTGTAAGAAAAGGTTTTCCTATAGATAGGAGTACTTGTTGGACAAATGTTTCAAACATTGTCCAAATGGAATTTAAGCATAGCAAGCATGAAAGTGGGAAGACTGAGCACTTCTAGGCACCCTAGTCCAGTTCTGCCATTGTTTTCTTAAATGGAGGTAAAGCAGGAAACCGTTGATAAATTGTGAACTGCCATGACTACCATTTATAGGAAAGCAGGGTTACAGAGGGCTTATATTTCTGCAGTATAGCAAAAAGATGCTGAAAGTAATGTCAAACTTGGCTCAGCTATTAACACAGGAGCAGCTTTAGTAGACCAAGCTGCCCAGGTCCTAATGTTGGAACAGTGTTGTTGAAACCTAGCTTAGGTAAGCTGCTGGCATGAGTGCAGCTGTGCTATATCCCTTTGCACTTAAAATTGTTAGATAAATCAAAATAGAACACTCAAATTCTGGTTACATTATTGCTTAATGTGTGACCATAATTGTGTTACTCCTTTTGGTTGCACTTCTGTGGACAGGCTTTTAGATTAGAACAGGAATGAATCCTTTTCAACAATGGAATATTTTTGTTTGTTTTAAGCTTCTATATATAGATGGTACTGTTCATATACTTAGTAATCACTAAGATTTGTAAAACAAATGGCTGACAAGTGTTTTGCTCGGTTGGGGTTAATGTAAACTAGCAGGAAGTTCAAGAGAACCTAAACAAACCAGGCAACGAGGCTCAGGTTGTACCTAATGTGGAAGAGAATGATAAAGAAAGCTTAACTTTCTCCTTTAGCACTTATGGGTGCACAACGCTGTGTAACAAGGGGAATGCTGCACTCCTTTTCTTTGCCCAGCCCTACAGTCACTGTTGTCTGTGTGGCTGTATCCAGTTCAGAGAGTTTGACAGCAGATGAAAGTTAGTATAGACAAGTGTGAGGTATCTTGCATCAAAAGAAACAACTTTAAATTACTTGCACACATTGCTGGATGTGAAATTAAGTGCTTGGGGGAAAAAAACCAAAACATCTTGGCATCATTATGGATACATCATTGAAAACATCTGCTCTTTACAGAGCTCCGGTCAAAAAAGGAAAGAAATTTCATCTCCAACTCAAATATCAGTGGATTCCCTGGAGCATTGGGATGGATAGTGTTTGTAGGGCCAAGTTTTCATCCTAGTATGCATGTTTGGACACAGCTCACTGACAATCTGACATGAGCTTGCTGCCTGAAATCCAGTTGCTTTTCCTGTACGTTTGTCAGTTGCAGAAGGAACTCCTTGTGTAACATGACAGAAAGTCTGAAAGCTTCGGTGCAGGAAAAGATGACGATGAAAATCCAGAATGACTTAAAACCAAACAGAAAACAAGACTCCATCTTTAGCATGATGATGGAAACAATAGCTCTCTTGCTCTTGAGACCAATCAGTTTCTTTTATGGTAACTGAGGTACTGTAGGTGTGAGTAGAACCATCTAGAAAGTAGGAATAATAAAACATAGTTGTGCTCTTAGAGTGAAACAGACAAGTATATATAAATTAAGTAGAGCTTTTTTTTTTTCTCAAAGATTTGCCTTTACTAATGTTTTCCATTAAGCTGAAAGTACACGGAATATTTTTACACATGCTGTTTTGGGATTAATTTTATTTCCTCCCCACTTCAACAGACTAAAACCTAGTGGGAAATTACTATTTTGGCCCCAAACTTTCATTTAGGAGCTTGACACAGTATAAGGATTGTTAAACATTATAGAGGAATAGCAGAATAAAAGAGCTAAAATATTTTCTGATTTTGACAGCTATGAAGGGTACGCAAAAGTAAAATATGATATATATTCTTCCTCTGGAAAAACTGCTGGCTGAGACTAGTACATGTCTCTAGTATTTTGCTGTGTGCACAGTTCTGTAAGGAAAATACACTGCTGTGTGATGACAAGTTTGCTACTCAGTTAAGAAAGAGTTTTTAGCTATGGGCAATGAAAATCAATCAGATGAGATCACCTTTCTCCTTCAGTTGATAAGCAATAGTGATGAAAATATCTCAGGCACCAAAATCAGCTTCTGATGTTGAAAGACTCAGTGGCAGAATGACCTAAAGCTATTGACACCAAGTCTTTGATTCCTTGGGGATTCCAACACAACCTTGGCGAAAAGTATAAAGACACAGGGGAAAAAAAAAAAAAAAAAACCAAAAACCAAAAACATGTAGGAATGTCATACAGATTCACTCTAGGGAATTTACATGAGAGCAAGATTTCACTGCTTGCTTAACTTCTTCCTATGCCTGGTCTTCTGCTATGTATGGGATTTATAGGCCCTTAGAGCTAACTTCAACTTGAGGACTTCTCACAAATTTTACGTGTAGAGCGGAGTATTTTTCAAATGTGTGCTGGGAGAACTCATTAGCTTCTGTACCCTCAGTAATTTTATAAATTATTATTCCTGAAATAATATCCTGGCCCATGGTGAGAAAATGTTGGAGAAATTGTTTTTAGACAGCTCTAGTCCCGAGGAAAAGATGTTTGCATTAAGGTCTTATTGTCTCATTATGTAGAGGGAAAATGATATTAATGAACCAAATAGCCACTTGTCTTGCCTTCTCTTTTGCTGTATCGCTTGCCTTACACCATTATACTCATGGTGCTGGCCACAGCTCATCAGAGGTTCCCAGCAGGGCTGGTGTGGGTGGCAGAAGACTCTGACCTTTGAAAGCTTCCCAGAATTTCCCTGGAGGAAGAAATGCAGAGCTATGTTAATCACTAGTCCTTAATAATCTCCTCTTCTCTTCTCTCTGCCCTCACTTGCTTTTTCATGTCTCCCTTCTAAAGGGCCAGAATATCATCTTTGTTTGTTTGTTTCTTTAATTTCACTTGAGATTCTAGTAGGTTGCTCTTTGGGGAAAACTTGGTTTCTATCAGGCTATTAGCTTCTTAGTTAAGATTAATTTTTTAAACTGCAGGAATTGTCCAAATAACACAGTTTCACGCTCCTTCATGTGAAAGTGGGGGGCATTGCCTGTGGAAACTGTTCACACTTTAATTGAAATCTTGGTGGGATTAATTCCATTTCTCTATTAAAAAAAAGGTGAAATACCATGTCCATGGAGACCTGACCACTTACATGATGCTGACTCCTTGGTATAGAGGTTGCTAAAACATATTATGTTGCTCCTCTAATGTAGTGTATTACTTTCTGTGCAATTGATGTGGTTACCTCATGAGCTTTAGGAAATAAACAGTGGGCGGAGAAGTGCTAGTGAAACACATTGGATAATAAATTGTGAATCATCCCATGAATAAGTTTGTGAGGCTTTTGCTTTAGAATGCAGAATTGATATCTGGGCCACCCACAGGTCATTCTTTTTATGTACTGCAAAGTTTAAAAGATGCAGTAATTGAAAGACTGCTTTCAGGAGAAATTAGCAATGAATCTTTTACAGATGACTTCAGCAAAGCTCTTATGCGTTGGTGCATTATCTTGGAGAGCTGGCTGAGGTGGAGTTTTCTAATGTCACTGCTTTGCAATGAGTCAGTATTGAGTTTGAGTTTAAACTTGAAGATATTGTACAATATTAGAATATCTGCTACGTTTGGTAAAAAAGCAGCTATATATTTTTAGTCTAAATGGATTTAATATCAAAAGAATACAGGAAATAGAAACACCTCCAGTAAACGGATGAGATTGAATGTGTCCTTAGCAGAATTGTTAACTCTGAAGGGTCTTGCAAAAATCTCATGTTTTGAGGCTTTCATAAAAGCACATGTGATTAAGTCACAGTCTAGTCCATGTGGAAGGAGATTTCTATGAGGGGTTTTTTTGGTTGGTTTTGGGTTGGGTTTTTATTTTTTTTTTTTTTGGACAACATTCTGAAGTGTTCCCTATTGCATCATTTAGCTGAATTGCTTGGTTTGAATTTTTCTCCTTTGGCTGCCCCAAGCATAAGTTGACGGGAATGCTGTATGTGAAGTCACACGGGGAATACTTTCCTACTTTCCTAATGAAAGCATAGTTCCCAGGTTGTAATGTGGTGTGGTTCAGGGTAGACAAAAAAAAGGTATATCTGTTTCTGATATTGTGCTGCAGTTTGCTCAGTGGAAAAACTAGCTGTTGATTACTGTCCCCACAGGGCCATCCAACATACCAATAGAACTGCATAAATGTATACCGTGTGGTTGGAGGTTTTGAATATCCAAACTAGGCCATATTCCTAGAACAGCTTCTGCCATGTAACAGAAGTATTCTGAAGAGATACCCCCTGTTTTCTTAATCTCTAAAATCTTATTGATTAGTTGAATTTCTAGCTATATTTTATTATGTAAAAAAAAACCCAACAACCCATGCTTTCTGTTAACATTATCTCAACTGCCTGCTGCAGTTGCTATAACTTGTTTACATATAAAAATGCACTTTTTTTTTTTTGTCATCAGCAAAAATGTGTTGGGTTTCTACAAGCATCTTGGGCAGCCAATCTGTAACAAGAAAGAAAACTGATCCTCTCCTGCCGGCACCTACAGGTAGCTAGTTTCAGCATGGACTGAATCAGATAGTTCATCATCAAATGCAATTAATTTTTGTTTTTGAAGGTTAAGATATAAATGTAAGAATATCACCCAGAACAAAAAACTGTATCTCATTCTAATGTCACAAAGCAATACAACGCCGTGGAGTATAACATATAAATGTGCCAGAACAATGCTGTCTAATGGTTCCTCTGATCATTGAATGATGTTAAAACTCAATGATTTAAGCTAAAGGGGAATGATAAACCTTACAGACCCCCAAATTAAAAAGTATAAGGCACCCTACCATCACTGTGAGTTTAGTCTTGAAGATTTTAAGTCATCCTAGACTTTGAGAAGAATAGAGAAAAGTTATAATGTGAGAAAGGAATCTAAGAGTTTCTTTAATAGCAGACAAAAGAAAAAGCTATGAAAATTGCAAAGGATTAAATTACTGGTGTTTGTAATACTAATAGCTTTCATGTTGACCTATTATTCTGAATGCAGTTTAAAAAAAATCCAAAAATGAATGTTTGAAATGCTCTTGCTTTTTGCAGTTTTCCTACTTCTACACTTTCTTATTTTCCTGTCTCCCCAAATTAACGCTGTGGAATGCCCAAAATAACCATGTAGCTAGATGATCAGTCAGCTATTCTTACCAATTGCAGTGAGCTGGCTTTTGTTTCTGATCTGGAATCAATTTACTGGTTTAAAAAAAAAAAAAAAAAAAAAAAAATTAGAGCATGGGAATAGAAAAATACTCTCACAAGTTATGCAGACTGTAGGTGCTAAGCAAAAAAATGGAAGTGTTGCTTTCAGGTGAAGAGGAGATTTGAATACTTAAATCCAATAATCATATCTAAACAAGCCCTTCTGGACAGTGTCTTTACCACAAGCCACAGTTTATAGATGTAGTATGTAGCTAAAAAAATTGCCTTAAAAGTAGCTCAACTACAGAGAGACACCATTTGCAGTATGAAAGTAATCACCTTCATTTCTTTGATTTTAAAGAATGAATTGCAGGGGCATGACTAACCTGCATATGTGCACATACTATATGCCATGTTATCAGAAGATGGATATTTAGAATGGGTTCCTATGTAACAGATTCTTTGTAATAGCTGTGAGAACAAAGGAAGAGCAGCAGATGTGTGTTTTCTCCTGTCCTGGAGCATGGAGGCAGGTTTTGCTGAGGGCTTGCCCCTGGACTGATCAGTCCTGGGGAGACCTAACTTACAGAGTGCTTAATACACGTGGCTCTTGTCCACTTGCACACAATCCTGAAAAGAGGTTGAGCCTAATGCTCCATTTATCCATGGCATTCTTATATAAAAGTTCTGAGATAATGGTGCAAGAAGCCTATTTCCATCTGAGATCTCACAAGCTTCAGACTTTACTGGCTATCCCTTGAAGTGACAGGGCACAGATCTGACTCAAATGTATGATTAAAAGATTAATCAGAAATGTTCTGGTTGATTGCCTAACAGGCAAGCTAATATTCATTACAGGATTTGGTTTTAGAATTTCTGGATGTGATTCATTTCCAGCCATTAAGGCATTGTTCAGCGATGCATTATGTGCATCCAAAATGAAATATTGATCATTTGAACATCAATTGCTTTACATTTTCATAAATGATTTTTCTAATGCAAACATTTACTTTTTCAAAGAGGATGTACTAGGAGAAGTTGTAGTGTCAGACGCCCTGTGTTCAAACTTTGGGCCAGTTGTTGGGTGGATGGTTACACTCAGCTGTTCAAGCTTCCTTGTACATTAATGTTTGTATAGATATATTAGTGACCTAGGCATACAAAATGAAGTTGGAAATGGAGAATATTGGACACTTACATGCTTTCAAATAAAGAAAAAAACCCTGCAATTCCCCCTTTGCTTTCATGAAGATGATTACTTTGTAGAGGAACTAAAGGTTAACCTATAATTATAAAGATCTGTACAGCATGATATTGCCACTTATTTAGAAAATCTGGAAAGACTGTTCTGCATAAAATCAAAAATTTCTTCTTTGATTTATATATCTTGCTTCTAACTTAGTTTTGTATGGTTTTAAATAAGTATATTAAATTCAGTGCTGTCATAACTATCTCAAAACAACCTTATATTTGTAGTGTATTTCTTTTAATTGGGGGCTACATAGATGATCAAATTAAGCTCTCACTGAAGCTTTTAAATTGGGTCCTGGGCAATTATTTTTGAAGAGCTTATACTTTTATGACAACGATTGTGGTCCAGGTTGATAAGAGGAAAAAAAAAATCAATTTAGACCTTTTCATATTTGAATTCATTAAATTGGTCTTACTCTATTAAAATAACAATTAATTTATGGCAGCCAATATTGTGCAATTGCATTGGAAGAGGAAAAAATGCAAGGTAATAATTATGATAGATTTATCAAGTTACATGGTTGGAACTTATTACCTTGAGTGACAGTAATTTTGTGTTCAGTTAAAAGATTGTAGTTAATAATAATAATAGAGTATCCAAGGATCAGGATTTGAACTGATAGATCCCTCTATTCACTTGAGCTCTATATACTGCAAGAAGGATTTGGCATTGATGTAGTAATGAAAATAAGTCTTAACCGAAGCTCATTTTTATTCTTCAAATAAAATTTGAATAGGTCTAAGTACATTTTGTCTCCCTTTGGCACACTTTATACTGGTACCTAAAAGCAAGCTTTAGTTGGAACTATTTATACGTAATTCTGTGGTTAATGCACCAAACATTCTTAAAAAGTATATTACTGTCTGCAAAATGTGTTTCTAGCTCTGTGGAAAGCAGAGCAATTAGTACCCAAGAGATAGTCTCTTTTGGCTTTTAGTTTTCCAGAAAGCTTTTATTGTAGTAGGTTAAAGTCTGATATTTGCTACATGTTCTTACTCAGAAGCTTTGTTATACTGGTATCCTATATATTATGAGGCACTTGCAAATTATTGCATCCCAAATCCTAGAGTTTTGAACTACAGTGTGTTTTAAGCCATTACTGACTGGCTAATTTGAAGAGAAATAAAATATAATTAAAAAACCAAACACACAAACAAATGAAACAAACTACCAAAAAAACTCCCTGAACAAACAGTAATATGCCTGATTTTCTCAATAAGAATGGTCAGCTGAGGTACTGTAAATCCCAAAGACATTTTCAGTGGTTTTGGTAGATGTTTTTATAGCTCTTAGTAAGACAGCTGTGATATTTTATATTTTGGCAGTTGATGATAAGCATATATATATAAAAAAAAATTCTGACTAATGTGTTGGTTTTTCTGGGGGGGACAGGACACCAAACCAGTTCTGTCACATCTGTGAAACCAGTAGCTTTAACTATTGCTGGGTACCACCATCGTGGCTGTGACATAGCAGCCTGCCTAATATCAGACCAACCTCCATCACTGGTCAGGACAGTGAGGAAAAATGAAAAATTCCACAGGAAAAAATGTATTTATTCTCAATACCTTTTACTTTGAATTTATACAAAAACATGTATGCTGGGTTCTGCTAAACTAATTTAGTCATGAGAGCTGAAGGAGACGTCTGTTTTGGAGTGTTCCAGCTGCGGGCACATGAGCTCTGCTCTGGCTGCCATAGAAGCATAGGGCTGATTCCCATAGAGCCTGACAGCAAAGGCAAGTACCCCAATGCTCTCCTGTGCTGTGAACTGTGTTCTGTGTCACAGAAGTGGGCCCATGGAAGCTGGCTTCTTTGATGATGCCATCAGAGATGCTCAACCAAATTGATATCAGCAGGATCTACCTGCTGTATAAGAAGGGAATTTTACTCATTTACAGAAGACTGACAATAAATATCCTGTTTCAAGTGAAGTAAAACTGAAATTAACAAATGTGACAGAAAATAGAGTGGGATTGTGTTATGAATTAGGATGGCTGCTTTAATTTTTCACTGAATGGCAATTGTGTGCATGGGAACCTGGTATCAAAAAATAATCCTTTCAATATATTAGACCCACAGACTGGAAAACTAGATCTGCATGGCTTAATCTGTCATGCCAAAGGTAACAACAACACACCAGCTGTAGCACACCTGCTGTGCAAGTGTCCCAACCTTCAGGGTGAGAGGAATATTTGTTTGATTTTGAAATGATCCGTGTTTAATGTCATCAAAGGCTTCCAAATTCCCTCTACTTGCTGCTGTAAAAGTAGGTGCTGTGTCTCCTGGGGCTAAGAAGTTGTTACATCCTGATTGATGGTAGTCTTGCTGTTTTGAGACCAACTAAATCTTTAGCTATAGCAATGGTGGACTAGTCGATATTTGTTACAACTGCTCTGGATAAGTAGCTTTAGCTTAGCACCATTCACATTCCAGTACTGGCATGACTCAAAGCTGAAAGGTTTTATTTGGCTCAACAAGGGACACTGCCATTGCAGGGCTCAGAGGTCCTTCCAGGTGTGTCATGGTGTCTGGCTCAGCCACAATAAGGTCTGATTTGTTTTGCAGGTACATAGACCCAGGCCAACAACCTGTCAGAGGTCTCTGCTAGTTGGTTATGCTCTCTCTGGGTATCAGACAAAATTCTTATTTGTGTGTCCCTTAAAGGGAAGGGAAATGCAATATGCATACTGAGAGGCTTTCAGCTGAGACAATCTCTTGGTAGTACTGATTGTAGTTCAAAGCATATGAAAAATCCCCTGTTAAAGCAATTGCTCTTTCTAATTCCTTCTTTCCTACCCCTTATTGATTTATTTCAAAGACTAGGTGGGAAAAGCAAAAGCATGAGCTCCACTCTTTGTTCTGAGAGTGGTAAGAAACACAGCCCAACTTAATAATCCCTTGCAGACGTAAGTGTCCCAGTTGCAAGACAGCTGCTGAGAGCGCGATTTCCCATGACTCTGAATGTCAGCTGTGGGATGACCCCACTGAGCAGTCAGGCTTTGCAGGAAGGGGCCCACCTTATTGAGTGGCTAAGGACAACTCTCAGGAAGGCTTTGAAGATTAGGACTAAAACTTTAGATTTGCCTTGTGTTGAAAGCAAAACTTTCAGCATAACACCTGGAGCCCTGCATGATGTACTCTTGGTGACTCCCAGTAGATCTATGGCAATAATATGGGCAATAGCATAAAATGAGCAGAGATTTGCTTAACTGAATGACATAACAAAACTTTTAAATTAAAGAGGAAATTCACATGTGGAGCACTGCACTGATAAGTTTATTTAAAATAAAAGAACTGTTTATTTCCTCAAAATTGAAAGTGCACGTGTAAGAAAGATTTCAAATACACAGACAAACACCCAAAAAAAGCCACCCCATAAATGGGGAAGAGAGAAAGGTGGTGACTGATTTACAAATGCTATCTCCAGTTTGGGATTTCTGACTTGAGACCTCTTTCAAGTTGCTAAATTCTCCCAAACTACAGAGTTGATAGAATTATTTAAAAAAATTTTTAATATCCTATTTGTTGTTTAACGAGATATGCAGATAATGTTAATGAGTATGGAGGGATGCTTCGTTAAATCTGGTTTTGAGCTCTTTGTTTATCAGCAATTTTACAACAGTTTAACCTGATTCCTCAAGAAGTGGTGTGTTAGAAGCCTGCCCATTTCATGTGTTTTGTCCTCTTCAGAAGACAAGCAGAAAACCTCAAGAAGGTGAAAGTCAGCATTTCATGTCAATATCCATGGAAACAGCTCATTGTGAAAATAACTGTTCTCCCATTATGTGACTCTCCAAAAATCTTAACCAAGCTCCAGCAGATGCAAACACAGTGCAGACGGTCGCACTAATTATGCTAACCAGTGATAAAATCTTCCATTTATGTGGCACATCTACATCCTCAATGCAATCACTTCCAATTGCAAAATGCATCTAGCAGTTGGAAACCCAAAGCATTATTAGATTGCATTGACTGTGCTCCCCGCAGCTGAGGGAATGCTCTTTCCCTGCAATACATTTTCCTAACAATTTCAGGACCATTGAGATACACCCTTGAGTCAATTAAAATTATCTCCACTAAACTAGACTGCAGCTTTTAAAGTGTTGTCTAATAGCTCATGCGAGCAGCACCCATCTAGATTAGTTATGTACAATGGTTTTATAAAACATAATTTATATTCTCAGCATGTCAGTTCAGAATGGAATTCTTATTCATTTACTGTGATTTCATTTTACTAACAAAGCAGTGCATAAAGCCATTTTTTATTTCAATACAGACTATTGTATTCATCTTGCAAGAAAGAATAAGCAAATGTAAAACATGGTATTTTTTTAATCTGATTTTAAATATAGCCGCTTTTAGCCGTAGGGAAGGTTGCACTTGTTTGACGAGAAGCAGGTGATTATGAAAACCACAAAATGGTTATTTGCTGCTCCCTATATCTGCAGTTCCTCTTTTGCTTTTTCCTGTTTGCTTTATTGCTTTTTTGTTCATCTTCAGGTTCATAGGAAAGCTGTTAAGTTACTGTTGGACACAAGAGCAGTCACTTGTCCTGGTTTGAGTGAGAACAGAACTAATTCTGTTCAGTGATTTTACTTCTCAGCTCAGTTGTTCTAATTAACTGCACTTTCTGAAGTTAGCAGCATGGTGTCACAGTGTCTGATTCTAGCAGTGATAACACCCATGTGGATTGGTGTGCAGACCAAAGCCACTGCTGGGTCTTGTGTACCACATTGGGGGGTGCAGAAAGTGGAAGGCTGCACCTGCAGGGAGGAGCAGACAGGGCAGGTGACCCTAAATGGATTAACAAAAGATTCCATCCCATATATATGTCGTATTCAGTAAAAGCTGAGGGATCTAGAGGGTCTCTCTTTTGGGGGCTACCTCTCTTTGCCCTCTTGGACCACTTTGCCAGCTTTGCTTGGCTTGGCTCAGGTTGTCTTTTGGTTCCTTCCTCGGAGCATCTGAGGAGGACTCTGTCCATTCTGCCTTTGATCCCAATTGGTGTGTTCCTGAATATGATACCAGAATCCAGCTCCTGAACACAGTTCTCATCTGCTGTGGGGCCTGGCCTGGGACTGTTCTGGTGCCTGTTCATCAGTGGTCACAGTGATGTAATTACCTTTGGGGAGGGTTGGGTTCAATATTGGTTTTGTACATATTTGTGTATATTCCATTTATTATTATTTTTAATTTTCATTAAAGCTGTTCTAGTTTCCTTTTCTAATCACTAAGTCTCTCTCCCTTATTCTCTTTTCCCCTTTGGGGAAGGAGGGGGATTAACAGAGAGCAGCAGTTATAGGTCTAAGGGGCCACACTAACTTGTGACATTACTAAAGTGGGTTTTGGCTATATGATCTGAGCAAGGGTGGTAGTAAGTGGCAAAGCTGATGGCAAATAGGGCAGTTCAATAGGGAATGAAGAATTTTCTCAATATTTGCAACAAAAGTAGAGATATTTAAATTTGAAGTTAGATATAAGCCTCAGATCAGTGTTTTTCTTGTTTACAAGGAGGAGACAAGCAAACAAGAAGAAAAATGCTGCTTTTAATTTGACTTTTAGAAACTATACACCTGTACTGGTGTACCAAGGCCAGAAGAAGACAACCTATTTTCACATGGTCACATTGTGGCAGTTTGTCATTACAAATGTCTTAAAGGATTATGAAGTGGAAATTTATGTTCTGAGCTTTTGTTTTATTTGAGGGAAGCTGGTAGTTTAATTTAGTAGCAATGGGCTTTGATATGAGCAATTCTCAGAAATAATATATTGCTTGGAGATAATTGTGTTCTTAGAGGTAGTTGAAAGGATTAGACATCCCTTCTGAAGGGGATGAGTTCTGTACAGTCTGGAGGGTGATTCACTTGCTGTTGTCCTAAACAGGGGTCTGAACATAGGGATATAAGTTTTGTAATGTAACAGTGATGTCAGATATGTGCTGAGCCTGGGTCTGGTGTAAATGTCAGTCTTCTAAAATGTTTCAGGCGTTGTCTTGTATATGGTGAAGTGTTTCTTTAGCAAATTATTTATTACATATCTGTGAACTCTGGCACACAGTTCTGCTTATGGTTTGACAATCCTGGACTTGGTCACCTGTAATGCAGCTTTGAGATCACTCCAAAAAACTGTTACAGAAGCAGCAGGAAATTCCCACATCCACGATTAGTCAGTAAAAGATCTGTTAGATTCAAAATGAGATCACTTCCTTAGGTTTCATCCTTTACATAAATTTTGCTGTGTGCAAATCAAACATGACTGGTGTAATGTATATCAGTGAAAGACTTGGAAAGGAGACATATCACCAGTGAGCCTTTGTAGGGCAATATTTGGCATTAGCTTTTCAGTCTGTCATTTTGTTGACTATTTTTTTCAACCCCTTCTCCCAGCTTCCTGTAAAATTATGGGAGTTGCATTTTGCCAAAAATGTCTGAGGGAAAGCTGAACTGAGGTGATTTATTGTCTAGACACCGGGCTTTGTTAAAGTAATATGTCAGTTTTAGATCAATATTAGCTGTGGCAGAAAGAATATTTCATTGTTTACCTGGTTTAGCTCAGTTAAGTAGTGCATACTCTGTTTAGAAACTACTTTGAGTCTGTAAAACTAGGAAAAGCCCCACTTCAGTTTCTTAAATAAAAATTTGATGCTGCTGCTCTAAATGCTTTTTTTTCTAGTTCACTAACTACAGCCATACGTGTTTTGTTGTTTTAAATAACCCGTGCATTTAAACAAAGCATTTTAACAAATAAAGTCACTTTAAAAGTTGGTTTTGTCTGTATACAAATTGAGTTTCAATTTCTAAACATCATCAGGTAGAAGACCCAGGCAAAAAGTCCTGTAACTAATGCATTGTTTTCAGCTGTTTGACAGATTCTGTAAAACTTACAGCCTACAACATATCAAGCAGCAACTGCTCAAAACAAGGAAAACCAATCGAATATCAGAAACATTCTAATTTAATTTCAACCCAACACTTAAAGAAATCATGGCATGTGTTCTGCAGGAAAACAAGTTTCACATGAAATATAAAATACATTGACAATTCCCATTTAGTAAGTCACCATTGAAAATGAGTTCTCACAACATGAGATAGTAGGTGACTGAACAAACAGCCACAAGGAAGAAGAATTTCTAGCTGGTACTTTGTGTCATTCTTACCCACTTTTGACCTCTGACAATGGAGTGATGAGTTAGATGTGTGTGTGTGTTGAAAGATTTATGTACAATGGATGTCATCTTGGGGAATGAAGAAATAAAAAACAGTGAACACATTTCTTGGTGATTAAATAAATAAAATTTTGTAGAAGAACTGGATACAGAAGCTTTGGGGAAGGTGTTCTAGGATGAGTCTCTCTGCAAGAAGTTTTTAATTGGCCAAAGAGTTTATACTAAGGTTTGAAATTGTATGAGGTGAGAAAACATCAAGGCTGAGAGAAGGATTTGCTGTCTGTTAATACAAAGACCTTTCTATAGAGACCTTTCAATATCCTGTTCACGAGAATGAATGAAAAAGGAAAACTGGAAAAAGGAAATTGAGGAAAGATGTTATTAGCAGCGGTGTACTGGGAGTGTTTGCCTGTGTTTGGATTGGCTGTGTTAGGGTGAGGAGAGGCTTTTATCCACATATGGCTGAAGCATTATCTTGATAGGGGCTATAAGGGAATGTGCTGCATGAGAAGACACTAAAGAATTATTTTTTAAATACAGGTGAAAAGACTGTACAGGCTTGCCAAGTCTTTCATTAAAACAAAGTGTTGGAACTCACATGCTGTGAGAGACAGAAGATGAGACCTGAAATGATTCACAGATTGAGAGGGAAGTGCTAGTCTGCAAAAGAGTAAAGTACCTCTTTAGAATGTAGTAAAAAAATACAAAACAAAAACCCCAAACAAACCAACCACACACACAAAAAAAACCCCAAGCCAGTTTATATCTGATAATTTGATTGGAATTCTTTCTTGAGAGTAGGTTACAATATTCAGTGGTTTGGGGAGGCTTTAGTGAAAGTCTACCAACATCTACAGCCATGAAACCTTGTGAACTTGCAGGAACGCTTCCCCCATAATAATACAGAAAACATCCCTCTTTGCCATTGTATGTTATAAAAATGATGAGAGAAACAGGTGACAGAGTATTTGGAAAACACCCTTGAGGCAGCACATAGCAAACCCAGAAATAAAGTGGTTTGCATTACAGTTTGCAGTAAGAGCAGTGGTTTGGCACTGAAGATCAGGAGATTAAAACAGGCATGTGTTAACACATGGCTTCATTTTATTCAACACTGGGATCCTGTGCAACCATTTTATTTATGCAAATCCTGAGACCTTGCCAACCATAGAATTTACTGCCTTCTGCTCATCCTGACAGTGCCCAGTGCGTATGAAGCAACTTTCAGACGTGCTAACGCTTATCTCCATTTTACTGTTTGACCAACACAAGGGAGTGGGTATAAAAGCTGACAGAAGACCCCTTGAGCTCTGTTCTCACAGTACTAAATTTGTGTGGTGGGTGATGACCATGGCAGCAAGGCAAGTGTATTGCTTCAGCTGGAGACAGGGGGCTTTAATAGACATTAAACCATAAATAAGTATAAAAGGCAAGGAAAGGATGGCTAAAGATTGACTAATTTACTTAAACCTCATTGAGGCCATTACTTCTGTGTCAATTTTAGCCAATTTGGATCACCACCTCTAAGTTTTAATTAAAACTGGTGCTGCTGACATTAATTGTATATTCCAATAACTTTAATGCAGATAATTTTTATTCGGTTGTCCTCTCCTGGCCTTGCCCCACAGAGATCACTGTTAATTAGATACTACATTACATCTAGCAATGTCTTTATTGCTGTTAATGTTGCTGCCTATATTGTCTAGATGGGTCCAAAGTGAGAACATGCTGAGAATTTAATAAGATGACTGGTAGTTGAAAAGCAGATATTAATGTATTAGAAAACATCTCATATGACACATTTTTTAATAAGTGACCATGTCATTCATAAAAGGGGATGATGCAATTCACAATCAAAGCAAAGAGTTAACTAATTCAGCTGCTCAGAACACTTATTTTTCTTCGGGAGCCTTAAAATAAAGTAGGGAATGCATCTGTTGCATACAGATTTCAGAATGTCTTTTGCACACGTTTGCCTTTTGTTTCATGCAGGATGTGGATAAGCATTATTAGAAAACTATTTATGATTAATTTGGCTTTGAAGCTGCTGGGTTGCACAAGGTGTGATAGCTGTTTTCTTGGGCGGAGGAATAGACTCCTGGCTATGTCTGCTGATGGTGAAGCTGATTCCCAGATCCAGCTTGGCTGGATGCTGCCAGACAGATCCTTGACCTGCCACATTTGGGAACAGAGGAGTTGCTCAAGGTAACGCATCAAGCTCTATTGAGCAAAAGTGAATATATGAATATTTACACTTTGTGTATTTGGTTGGGTTTTTTTGTTTCTTTTTATCATTCTTCATGAATATCAGTCAGATATTAAAACTTGGATTAAAAGATTTGGTAAATCATTGAATTTATGATATTTATAAAGTTTAAGTGTATTTCAGTCAGTATAACTCCTCTTGTTTTCATAGAACCCACTTTTTTTTTTCCTTTTTGAAAGAAGTGATTTTCTGGGTTTGCACAAAGAAAAAAAATTAAATCATGAAAATCAATTTCAAACAAGGGTGAAACTGTTCAAATCCATCTTTTCTGCCTGTGTACAATGGCTGCCATTTGTGCAAGTGCTCTTGGAAGTAGGGATGTGAATAAATCCTGCAGGCTGCCCTCCTGCGTGTTCTATGCTACGGGTGGCCTCATTGTAGATAAAGTTGGATGTTAAGAAGCTGGTTTCAGAGCAGTGCCAGTCTTTCCACTGATAAAGCTTTCCTTTGAAGCCTTTGAGCTGTATTTTGTCTCCCTGTGTATTTTTGAAGAGCATTGTGTATGTTCAACAGTGTAAATAAATAAATAAAGCCTTACACATTTATCTCTGATGAAAGCTTGCTATAAATTTATATGCAAATTAGGCCCAGCTCCCAGCAAGTTGCCAGTGTAGCCTTCAGGGTTGTTGGGGTTGTGCGCTGTGGATCTTACCCTTAGGAATTCTTTCCTGATACCCAGACCAAACTTTTTTCCCCTTCATTTAATCTCTTTACTATTAGTTATAGCAATTATCAGCTACTGAGATTGCTGTATGTTTTAATGGTATTTTAATCTTGTAATTTCAACGGGAAATAAGTTTTTACCCCTAGTTTTGCAATCTTGTGTTGAACTGGAGATGAAAGTGAACTTAAGTACTTTGTTCTTGAGTAATAGTAATAAGAAGTAGATAGATTCCTTCAGGTCCCGTAGATGTACAAGGATAACTACAATCTATTTTGTAGAACCTGCTTATTATTGTGGTCCTCTGCATGCTGTCAAACCTGAGGAGTATTGTGAGTATTTTCCTTTTTATTTTCTTAGCAAACTTTTGCTAAGAAAATTTTTTTCTGCTAAGAAACTTTTCTGCTGCATACAGGGATTAAATTACAAATAGTTTTCATCATTGCTTATGAATTTAAAGTCTGGAGAAGAAAAGATCCTTCTTTGGTTATGGTTTTTGATTATATCTTTCTAATTACACACATCTAGTGAAATTACATCACATATTCCCCAAACACAACCAAAGTGTATGGCTCAAGATTTATGACATAAACATTAAAGTGCAAATGCATAACTGCAGAGTAATGTAATGTCAGTTAGGAAAATTGAGTTGAGACTTCCAGACTAACCGCAAGAAGATCTAAAGCAGAGGGAAAAAATGCAATTTTTCCTTCATCTGCTATATATTAGGGATTGCATTTTGCAGATGACTCTGTGGGCATTGTACACATGCCCTTTACCAGCATGTGCACACAGAATGAACTTTGTTACATCATCCTCACAGTGAGAGTAACTGCAGAGAATTCCTGTGGCATTAAAAGAAAAAAAGAAACATTAAAAAAATATTCAATGACTGTGCTTTTTTTATGTGTAGTTGATTCCACAATTCTGAATGGCCACTCTTTTGCTGCCTAGCTATTGAAATGTAGGTGTAATTTTTTTCTTGTTGTGGTAGTGTTGAGCAAGACATATTTAGGGGTGGTTTTGCTCATAATTCTGTTGCTTGAGCTGTCAAAAGTGTGAGCTATGATGATGTGAAGGAACAAAAGGCAAGGAAGGTATGTCTCCAAATATCTCGGGAGTCTGGACAGGACAAGGTGCCATCCATCAGCTGATCAGTAGTATCACATCTTGTTAGAAACAGCGTCCTGGCTCATGCAGAGCAAAATGCAGAATAGGAAAGGGGATCTCTGCTTCACAAAGATAGATAGATGTTGCCAATCTGTAGCTTTTCATGACTGAGGTTTCCAGTTCCTATAATTTCCTGTTGTGGCATGGGGCAATTTGCCTTGCATTTCAGTAAATTAGTGCACCTGCTGAAATATTGCCTCTGGAGCTCCTGCTGAGCCATTTCAAGCACTCTTAATGCTGTCATTTGTATCAGAAAGGTGGCAGAATGGTGCTTTTTAGCTTGCAAACCTGCTGGAATGTACCACTGTATTTCAGACACTGAGGGCAAGCTGTGTAAGTAGTAAAGCTGTCAAATATTGTAAATAAGAAAAAAATACTGAGAAATGAGTATTACTAGAAAGAAATATAAACAGTCTTAAACATGTACTGCCATTTTGATATCACCTTTTACATTAATTTTTAAATGAATGAGACACAGTTTAATCATTTTGACCTAATTTTGTAAAAAAATCCAAGTTCCTTAAGTTAAGCATCTAAAACTATATTTAGACATCTCAGTGAAAGTGGCCTGATTTTCAAAGGTGCTGAACAATTACAGGGATGGGAGAAGTGTGATAGCATTGGTTCTGGATTCCTAGGCCTAAAGATTAAAACAAGAGCTTGTTGATGAAAGGGATCAGACTATGAACTATGTTAAAAAGCTGAAATCATATAGTATTGAATGTTAATGGCAATTTACCCTTTTTCATTAGAGAAAAAAGGGAGATAACTGTAAATGTTCAAATTAAAACTCCTAAATGTCTGAGTATTAAAAGGAAAAGAAAGAAAGAAAAAAATTTAAATAAATTATTTTGCATTGCCCTTGAATGTAAGCAACCAACCCAACATAAAAAGCATTGAAAAGAATAAAACCCACCCAGAAAAGAAACTTGTTAGTCTGGGTCCAGTGTGAAGTATTTTGGTTTAATAGTAATAAAATGTGGAAATTAAAGCATAGATGGAAAACTGCTTTAAGTTTAATGGCATAAGGGTACTGTTTAAACAATACAGTTAATGCAGTAAACCCAGCCAATCCCCTTAACTGCAGGGGGGGTGGTCTTTATTTGGTGAACTCTCATTCTCATGTAAGGTATTTTAAATGACTACATCTCCTTCCAGTTTAGAAATTACTAGTACTACTAGACATTTAGTTTTCATAATGCTGACTTTAGCATTCTTCAGTGCTCTCTGCTTATGTTTGATTTATGGCCATTTTATGGCTGTAGTGAATTTCCACAAATCATGGGGGGAGAGGGGAACCCAACCAAAAATCAACAAAACTTCTAAAATTACAAGGAAAATAACTTTTGCCTCCCAATACTTTCAGAGTCTTGGATCTTTGCTTTTAGTCCCTTATTTTGTTTGCTTTCACTACCTTGGGTAAATATTAAATCTCCCCATTGTAATGGGTCTGTTTCTCTGGTATGTTAAATGCTTTTTTGTTGTTGTTTTCATTTTTTACTCTGTCATAATAATGTTAAGTGGCCATAAATGGAACAGCAACGATTTCCTGAGAATATATACTGTAGGAGAACCTCCCTAGATGGGAGTCCAAACTAGGGATGGGGCCTTCTTTGGGTAATCACATTTATAAGAGATGTAGTGATGTTGGGCATAGGATTGGGATGGATGGAGCTCCCGAGTACTATAAATAAGTGAAGTTCAGCATTTCATAGCTAGCTGGGGCTGTGGGAAATTGTGGAGAGCATGAGTACATAACATAAGTTATGGTTCACTACTCCTATCAATAGAATTTGGATGAGTGTTTCGTACCTAACTTGAGTCATGGTCCTGTACGTATCTATATATGTGACTTATTCTTATGTTTAATGCTAAGCGCACACACATGGGTTTACTGGATCGAGGCTGTAAGTATCTTGAATGCCAGGAAAAATGCTATGCTAGAGGGGAACAGTATAAATTAGGCTTTATTATTCATTCTTAATGAGTTATGTTTTTAAGACAAGTTGAAGTTTTGGATGCTAGTAAATTTGATCATTACAGATTTTGCTATGAAATACAAATGACTGAATGAATGAATTGGAAGCTTTTTAGTTTTCTAGGTCTCTAAAGCAAGGTTTACAGGAGTGATGGAACATTGATGGTTGGCAGGCTTGGAACACAATGGACCACTAGGGGTAGTTTGGTACAAAGCCCATTTAGGAAATAACCTGCGTGTATACCCTTCTATTTTATTCCAGATGGTTGATAGCTAAAGCCTTTTGGTAGACTGTACCTGAGACAGTAATGCATAACAGAAGTAATTTGCAGAAAAACAGGTCCCAGACTACATACGACCTTGTCACTTCTGCTGCTCAAACATGAGGATGATGGTGGCATAGGCCTAACATCTGTTCCTTGGTGTGCTTTTCAATAGTTCAGAGTGCTTGTAGCAAGGCTACCACTTTGTGTAAAAGAAAAGCTTGTGAAAAGTGGGGAGAAGAGTGTCCTCAATTGGTGGTGTCTTATTGCAGCTGTTCTCTTAGCAGTTGTTTGTAATTCAGAGTGTAAGATGTACCTTCAAAACAAGAGGAACTACTGAACTGCCTTTAGGAGGGTGGCTAATACAATGTCCCACTCTATAGGCTTGAGAAGAAGCAGCAGTGGATGACTTGTGTTGTGTCTCATTGTGCTGTCTAGAAAAGTGAGTTGTAAAAGGTTCATCTGAGGCTGATACCCACTAAGAGGTGTGGAGAAACTATATTTCCATGCAGTAATTAACTTGGGGAAGATATGTATTTTATTAAAATGTTTGACTAAAGCAGATTTTTATTCCCAAAGAAAAAGAGCCGAATCCAGCTTGAATGAGGTTGCGCAGCTGCCTACTTGTATGAACTCCTGGCACCTTGGGAAGGGAAGTAGCAGCCCTTTGCAGTATGAATACTGTCGCTAACCAGTTCGGCAAGGTTAGTGGTGTGTGCTGAACATGCAACACTGCAGCTTAATGTCAGATTTTTTTTATTATTATTATTCTTTTTTTCCACATGTCCTGGAGCTTGGTCATACCAGGAAGAGTTTTGAAGAAACCAATAACTGCAGCTAGTGGTGTGTTTTGGCTGACATATCCATCCTAAAGTTAAATTGAAGGGGGAGGAGAAAGTTGTTACATTAGTTGAAGATTTAGAAGAAAGACTAGGTTGTTTAAAAAAAAAAAAAATAGAGACAAGGAAAAAGTGAAAACAAGGAGAATCTTTGTGCTCTGTAGCCTGTATTGTAGTCTTCAGCAAGGAATGAGTAACGTTATGGCATAAAACCTGATTAAGCTGGGGCAGTCTGTCTTTCATCCAACCTTTTTATGAGCCAGATCTTGATCCATTTATTTCCTATACTCAGAGTTATTACCATGGTATTATTAAGAGCCATGTATGCTCTCGGTGTTCTGTAAATAGAAATAATAGTTGTTCTAGCTAGAAGGCTGGTCTGCTTCCAGCTCTTGGTGCACTGTAGAGATAGTAGGATTAAAGAGAGCTTTTAGACCCTGGGACATTGAAGGAGTGTTTTCTGGAAACTGTCTTGTATGCTTTGTCATGTTTCTAGCCCAAATAAAGGATTTAAGTTATTTATTTCATGGTATCTGCAAGAGGACAAATATTCCTCAGTAAGACAGAGTATCTGCGAACCTTTTAAGATGCCAGTTGGAAAGTACATAATTTGAACATCAGTTGATAGCACTTCTAAGACATAATCCTGGAGACCCCGCACCTGAAAATATAGCACCTCTTTCATATGTAACCAAAACACCTTTTTTTTAATCTGTGTTTCTTTGATGTGATTCATTTTACTGTTTATATCAAGGCTCAGTTTATAAATAATAGCTTGCTATATACAACTGATACATTTAAGTGGCTTTACACTGAACAAGAAGATAGCACTATTACAACTGTTTTACAGTGTACAAGGTGGAAATCCAAGGAAGAGGTAGTAAATTAACTTGCTTTATTATGCTTTCCTTCTTTCAGTGTGTTGCTAACCACTGACAGATCATGCTTACTGCAGACAGTAAAAATAATTATGCTAACTAGATAATAAAAGCTCTTATTTTTGTGGTACATCTTCAAAGCAATCCATTTCAGTGACAAAATGCAGATGGTAGTTAGAAGCCATGGGCACTATTAAAATCCATCAGCTGAACTCTGCTCCCAAGGCAGCCACCTCCTTTGTTCAGTGCATTTCCCCAGCAATTCCAAAACCTTTCACATGTTAAAACAATGGGATTTCTATTCAGCAAACTGGTCTAAGAGTTGTCTAATGACACTAAATTAGATTACATTAAATCAATACTTCAGTATTCAGTGTATATTGAGAAAAATTAAATTGCACTCTGATCCAAATTCTTAATCATTTGATCTTCAAAATATTCATAGGTACAGATGAAGGTGAAAAGCTAGTTCTGTTTTGATCGTCTTCCTACTCTACTGTTTGCTTGGACTGGAATTTAGAAGATTCCCAAATAAACAGTGAGATGGTAGGTCCTGTGCACTATAGAAGGTGCTTTGGCTTTACACCACCTGAAGACTTTTGTTGCTGGTGGTTCTTGGTTGATTGCTATATGGTAGCTTTTCAGATGCTCTGAGTGTTTTATAAATTTCGGTCTCAGATTTGGTCCTTTCATATATAGAGAGGTTTATTCCTTATACAATGTTCCTGTTGGGCCAAGCATCTTAATCATAACCAGTCACAAGAATTTCTTGCATATGTAAATTGTTTACAGAGAGGGCTATTTTTTTTTTTTTTAGACCAATAGAGTTGCTTTTAATCTGTGTTCTGTTTCTCTTGCTTTTCTCTTCAAATGTTCATAACAGTTTTCTATTTTGTTTTCAAAAGCAAGAGAAATTTTAAACCTGACCAGGAATGAGTAGGAGTAGTATTAAAATACATTTATGTTGCTTTAAGTTGGTCAACAGACGCAGTTATTCCAAAGTCTTTGCCTAAATTCCTCTGTTCGTGAGTCTGACCAAATTGCTGAAATATAACAAGGGACATTAACTCCAATAGGTTTCTTTGTTCAAAAACAGGTTGTTCTTTCACCTTTCAGTTTTCTTTTTCCTTTCTTCCATAAAGAGCATGGGGAAGGTAACCTAGCAATGACCATGTTGGAACTAAACACAGCTGATGTGTAACTGTGATAAACTACAGCAATATGGGCCATGTAAGTGTGCTTGCCTTTGTCTCAGAGGGGGAAGGATGATGTCATGTGCTGAAGTGCTATAGATATTAAACATATGAGTTTTGCTTCCTGCAAGCAACATTAGGCATACAGGATATACATAAGTTTTCTCAGTTTCATTTATGCTTCCTGCTACATTATATTGTTGCCACAAATCCAGTCATGTATGTTTAAACTGGTACATAAAAAAAAAAAAAAAAAGTGTTGTGAATTCAAATGTTGTTAACAGTGTTAACTGAGGGCTAATAATAGTTCATATGTGAGAGATCAGATCTGGCTTTGTTGGTCTTCCCTGTACTTTTGCATATTGTGTGGTCATTTTAGTATGTACACACATTTGGGTGGTAAAGGGCCCAAAGCTACAATATTACAAACACACGTTAGATTTACTTTACTTTTACAATTTCTTATTGGGATCACATGAGGAAATTTAAATGTATACTCAAGTGTTTGCTGCATTAAGTTAGGATTTACCCAACTTCAGATGCTGTAGGGCACAATTTTTAAATAAAGCCACAATTTTTCTATCCTTTTCTAGAAGTGCACTGACTGAACTGTTGCAGAATAACCCCCTATAAGGAGTTGTCAGAATTCAATATAAACTAAATAAAAAAATGCAAATTAGACTTTTCTAAAATGCTGTAATGATTTTTATCTTGGTTTATGGTTTCTGCTTAAAACAAAATTTGAAATAACATTTTTCTAATGCAACTGATAATTAAAGCAGAAAGTATGTGGTTTTGGTGGCTTCTTGTTGTTTGGTTGGCTTTGGGGTTTTTGTTTTAATTTAGATTTGAGTTCATCTATCTAAGGAACTCATTTGTTTTGAGGAAAAGAAAACAAAACTACAACTTCGGTATTAGATAAAAACAATGTATATAAACTACTTGCCCAGATAGAATAGTTATTATAAAAACTGGCCAGTTAAAGAGCTTTTCAGGTAGGGTTTTGCATTCTTGCAACTAACAATTGTAACTTGTGTTCCATTCTTTTGGAGAAGCCAAGCTGAAATATTTTGCTAATTTTACACAGATACTGAAGATGGATTCAATTGTCTTTCTCACAATAGAACTTGTGAACAAGAAAGGAGAGGGTAAAGAAAGGAGAGGGTAAAGGTTTCAAGCTATCAAGAAGAAATGCATTTGATCTACTTCTGGGTTTGCTCCTATTCAGCGAGGTAGCTTTTGGCTGAAATTTTTTGCTCACCTCAAGGTAGTAATGTTGGGGCTGTGAGCATCTAAGAGAAGCAAAGTCCTTTGGAGAACACAGATGACTTAATGTAGCTGGAGTCAGCAAAGAGGCTTTATGAAA
Source organism: Megaceryle maxima (assembly GCA_024605025.1). Taxonomy (NCBI): domain Eukaryota; kingdom Metazoa; phylum Chordata; class Aves; order Coraciiformes; family Cerylidae; genus Megaceryle; species Megaceryle maxima. The sequence goes on along the minus strand of JANHGN010015077.1, from coordinate 164,262 downwards.
CCTCCCAGTGGGATTCAGCAGAAAATGCATTTGCTGGCAGTAATAGCAGTACAGTGATCCCTCCTTAGTCTGTGAATTGCTGTACCCAATGTCTGCCCCTTGTGTAGCAACCTTGAATGGGAAGTCTTGCACGTGTTAAAAAGCCTGGCAGAGCCACTCTGGCACTGCAGTAATGAGAATAAATAGATAAATACCATAAACTATCACCTAGACTCTGAAATGCAGGGATGATTCTTAGAAGAAAATAAAAAGATATCTTTAATAAATTTGAATCCAGGTTAAGAAAAACATTAAAGCTTGTGATGGTCACCAGCTCCTCTTCTTAATTAGTTGCCTGCTGTCTAGTGTCTTCCCTTGTGTAATATTAGCTCTCCAATTACCATACAATCTTTCAAGGTCGCCCAGCCCTCAAAACAAAACATGCAAAGAAAAGCCACGTATCTGCCAATAAACCTTTCTCCCAAGTAGTGTAATTCTCCCTTTGACAGACTTTTCTTACCTGATGCTGGTGCCAGACATAAGCAGATATTCCTGGGCTCACAGATGTTGAGCACAGGCTCTTGCTGGATGTGGCTAATGGTGCAAGCGGCCCTTGCTTTAGAAACCTGCCCTCCAGTTGTGGCTGTCTGGGGGAAGTATGGTGATGTGATGGAGTTGCCAACCCACAGCAATACAGCACAGTCCTGAAATTCAGGGAAGGGGAACGTGTGGGGATTGTCAGTGTCCCAGCAGAATATTGTCAGGTTGGGGTGAAAATGGATTATGCTTCTGGTAGATCTACATATGCATTTTATGACTTAATAGCAGGAAGATGGGAAATGCACAGGTAAGCATGAGGCAAGTGAGAGCATGACCGTGATCTCTACAGTTGTATCAATGCATTTTCTGCCCTGTTATGACCAAGACTTATCAACACTTCTGAGAAATTGCTGTCAATACCTATAAACTGTTATCAAAACATAATTGTTCAATTTCTGGGAAATACACTGGACTTTGAGCCCTACAAGTCATAATCAATAAATTTGTCAGGAGAACCACCTTCTGACTTGTTTATTGTTGTGAGATAAAAAGGTAAGAGTTTTTTAGAAGCATTTCTTAGTGGAAAAGTAGCTAGCGTGAAATGCCTGAACTTATTCTTGTATTTTAAAAGTAATAGCTTAGGAGTAGGGGTTTGAATAGTCATAGCTGTAGCAAAGAGAAGACATTAATAATAAAATTGAACTTCATAATTTAGATTTCAGTTCACTGGAGTGCAAGTCATTCTTCGAGGACAAATACGTTTTTAATTATTTCTGTGTATAGGTGTAATTTGAATCATGTACCATCTCTTGTTTGCTCAAGGCATTTTTATCTACTGTGCAGAAATCTTATCTAAAGCAAGAAACTACTTTTATATGCTGGGGTTTTTTCTATCTTTAGGCATACTTTTATGGTGATTTAATAGACTTTAACAAGCAATTGACGATTTCTAAAACAATGGGGTTCCAGGGCTGTGCTGTTAGTCTAAATTTATTTAGTGTAACTTTAAATTCTTAGTTTTTCTTTTGTATTGGAGACTACCTCTGCCACTGCAGCTTACTGGTCAACGATCAGCCAAAAACCAGTGTTTGTAGATGAACATCAGCACAATATAAATAATAATAATAATAATTCAAAAGAAAAAAAATCTTTATTTCCTGTCAAATCGTGCTGAAAGAGATTATATCTGTGCAACTGAGTTGTGTTGTCAGAGTCCAGCAGTCAACATGCAGACCAAGGCTTGTGTCTTTAAAAACAGACTCCCAGATACTGACTATCTTAAAAATGTTAGAATGTCTTAAAATACATAGTGTCATTTAACAACTTCAGTAAATGAGGAAATCTGCAAATTTTTTTGAGTTATTTTTTTTCTTAATTAAATTTCTGAGCAGCCTTTGTAAGGAGAGAGCTTCCTGCTTATGACAACTTGAATAGCTTGCCAGAAGAAGTGGCTGAGACCAGGATCATTCAATGATTCAAGAGCAGATTATGTATATGTTATGAAGGAGTTCTGCAAGCTGCCAGAGGAGCAGGATAAAATAATCTAAGCTATTTTGCTGAAGCCTGATAATTTTGCTCTTGTGACTGTGTGTTATTATGAAAGGGATAATTCAAATTGGGAGCATTATTCAGATGAAGTCTCAAATATTACCCTTAATAGCTTTCTCTGGTAGTGCTTGTTTATTCATTCATAAGCTAATATTTACTTCTGAAACTTCATGCGTTTTTATAGTGTACTGCAAAAACAGTTATTCCTGCAGGTTGTTGCATCCCAGGCACCTATAAGACAGCGACTCATTGAATCTTTATGGCTGTATTAAGAGAAATACATTCCTCTCTTCATTATGACTAGCCTTTAAGAGAATCAGGCAAAAGTTTTAAACATTTTAACCACCTTTCCTAGAAAGTATATGTATATTTAAAATGAAATGTGATCTCACTAGCAGTACACTTGGAGGTGTGCATTACGCACAAAATTGCATCATCCTCTTGGAGACGATACAGCATAGTGGCTGGTGGGGTTAGTACACAGCTCTAAGTGGAGTGTCTTTAGGGCTGAAGAGCAAAAGATAGCACTAGGGCATAGTATGAAATCCAGAGATAGGATGGGCACATTTTCTGTAGTTAGTTGTGTGGGGTTTGTGTTGTTTTTTTGTTTTGTTTTTTTTTCTTCCCTAGGAACTTCTTAAGAAAATTCTGTTTCAAATAAAGAAAGGCTTGAGCTGTAAGAGCACAGTTTCATGCTTTTAGTACAGTGCAGGTGTGAGTCACCCTCAGCACTTCCCTCAACTCTAGAGACCGAATACTCTTCAGGGAAAAGCAAGAACCCAGTAGCTAACAACAAAAACATCTCAAAATACCTTGAGGAATAACTCAGTCTTTGTGTCTTCTGCCAGATAAAACATATGTATTGAGATGGTAATGAAGTTGTGCTGCTTTAACAGTTGGCCAACTATGACAGTCACAGGCTAATTCTGGAACCTGCCTGATGTCCCACCAACTTACATTTTTGTGACCAGACTCACTGAATTGTGTACAAGTGAGAGGCTCACTCTTGTGAAGAGGCCTCCTATAACAGCAGCAGCTCAGATACCTTGTTGGATGCTGATAGCAGGGCCAAGGCACACTCCTGGAGGTGAAGTGGACTGTATTCTGCAATACAGATCTTTGGCCAATAGCAGTTTCCTCCAGTAAATAGGAGATACTGAAAGGTTGTAATTTAGAAGATATCCTGATTACTCTAAAACCTGGAAGTCATTTGAAGAGGTATATCTCATTTTCAGTTCATCATTTAAAGGCCTAAGAATTTTTTTTCTTATAAACCAATAAATTCTTTCTAATCCTTTCTTCCAATTTAAACTTTCTGGTATTCATCTGTAGATGAATCAGCTCCAACCTTATCTCAATTCAGGAGAAAATCTGTAACAGATGCATCACACAGTAGCAAATGATTTTGGCTAAGCTACCTGATACACTTTTGCTTTTTAGCACAGTTATGTTATAAAATGGCACCTTGACTTTTAGTAGCCTATAGAAAATATATTAAACCAAGTAGAAGCTAAACACTATAGATATTACAGGCAGATAGATCCCCTTCAGAGATCCTGCTGAATAAATGTGACAAGATATATTGAAAAAACAGTACAAAAAACCTCTCAACCACTGCTTCAAATAAGGGTACTTTCCATAATTTCAGAGAGTAAGCCCTGATTTTATTTATTTTACCCTCCTGGGCATGTGACAGGACCTTCAGAAGCAGTTGTTTTGAATCAGGCATTGCATTTCTAGGTGTGGTAAAGGATCTCATTCCGAACTCCTTCACCAGTGGATTGCATTTGTACAGGATTACTGTCCAGCTGAATCCAAGAGTCAGCTCTAACCAAATATAAAAAAATATACTTAGCTGCCATTGTGCTATGCTCCTCCAGAGATCCTGCCATTTTTCCTTAAAGTTATAGTGCTATTAATTTTTATATATCTAAGTATCATACATTAGTAAAGCCCATATTAATTGCCAGAGTATTATAGTTAGGTCCACTACATTTTTACATCTGCTTGAAAGAACAGTAATGTAAGTCTGAGTGTAGTAAATTAAAGTTTTCATCTAATTTTGGAAGGTTTTCAACAGATGTTAGTATTTTCTGTTAGCCAGTCTCACCTTTAAAATTGCTTTTAAATGGTGCCATAAAGTTTCATTCTTGTTATTTACTTTTAAAAGATTAAAATATGAGTCAGTCTCTTTTCAAAATAATCATATTCCTATGAAGTGATCCCAGTTTGCTATCAAAGGAGAAAGTACTTTAAATCAGTCTTTTTTGTTTGAGCTTGAAACATGACTTAGACTTATCCTACACAGCCTGTGAAAGAACACCAATTACATGTGCTACTCTGGAGGGCTCATGAATTTATTCCTAGTGTTTTCTAACTACTTTACAAAAAAAGAAAAAAGAAAGCAGTGCACCACAGCCAACAGGACAGGATTTGCTAAGCTGTATTAAAGGTGCTTTGTGAGCAATGGGGGAAAAGATTTCTGGAGAGATCTGTGAATGCAAGAAAGGATTTTTCTGTTAGTATAAATGCATCAGCCCTTATGGATCAGAAGCAAGAAAAATAAGAGTAATTAAGATTACATTTGAGAGGTTTGAGGGTGGAATATTGTCAACATCAAGCCTATTTGGTTGGATTTGATGATCTTGAAGGTTGTTTCTTACCTTAATGATTCTATGATTCTATTGATAATAGTTAGTGGGATTTGTTTCCTAAGTTAACAGGGAAGATAAACTTTTATTTGATCCAAATGATGTCCGGCTTGTATGGATTCCATAAATAGACAAGGGAAGCAGAAAGCTTTAAGTAGACCTTTGGAGGCTCTTCTGGACATTGTGAAACCTGAACAAGAGATCAGAAGCCTGGAAAGGTCATACAAATGGCCTGTTGGTGTCCATTGACATTGCTGTCTGATCAGCAAAGCATGCAGCTGATGGCACCTTTGTCTCCCCACTTGCCACATACTCTGCTTTGGGTGAAAACAGAAGGAGGAGATGGCAGCAGCTGCTGGCCTAGCCACATGGTAAAATCGTGTCATGCTTCCCTTTGTTCCAGGAAGTCACTAGTTGTGAGTGTATAGCTGCTGCAAAAAACTTTACAAATAGGTAAGCTATGTTTTCATATGTTTTCCCTCGGAATGGTGGTTTATTCACCCCCCCCATGGCAGGTTTGCAATACTAGTTTGAGATTTGATATAGGTCAAGACATTTTGATCACAGGGAAGCTGTGCTGGAGCACTGGCCATGTTGAGTGTATGCAGGCAAACTCTCCAAAGTGTCAGCAATGTGTTTCTACAGGTGAAACTACTTCCAATGAGCACTGCACCCTCTGGGGACATAAAAATTATGTGGCTTTGTGGTGGTCTGTGACTTGATGGTCTCCCTGTGTAGCTGTCCTTTACAAAGTATAAACTAGCCTTAGACTACATGTGGGTTTTTAATCTCTTTACATACCATCAAAAAGAATAAGATGACATGTATGGGTGTACACAGCTTTATTTTATAAGATCAAGTGGTAAGCAGATAATAAACATGAATATGCAATTTTGCTAAAATAAGCTTCCTTGTGATCAGTTTATTTTCCTTTGTGTGCCATGAGCCAGTTACTTGGCCGGTTTCTGTTCTTATTAAAGCTAGTATAAAAACTCACACCTTCAATGAGGAAAAAAAAGAATAAAATTACTTCGTAGCAAGCTATTTTGTTTAATTATTAAGTGTTGATGCTTTTGTTAGCTATGAAAGTACTGTCTCTGTAGGAATAAACAATCTTGTGGCAGTAGTATGGTGTCATCTATTATTAATTCCTGATAAGGAAGGTTTTTTTACACAGGTTTCATGTATCAGTAGATTATGGGTTGGCAAAATAAACAAATGTCTTAAATTTTCATTTAGAGTTGATCTCTTTTATCCACAATATGATGAAAATTTCAAGCAAGCTTCAAATTTGTGTTTTTTTCCTAAATGATTTCAGTCGCATCTTCTGAAGTCCTGATTTAACACAGACCTTCCCAAAGAGATCAAGGAAATGTGTACAGAAATAGTTTCCCGTAGTGAACATGCTCTGCAAGGTATATTTTTTGGTTTAATTTAAATTAACCACATCTCAGTTGCAAATATTTGCAATGAAAATCTAATAAAGCTTGCTTGGGTTTGGTTTGAATTACCATTGCAAAACTAGGAACAAATGAATAAGCAGGCATAAAAAGATCATGGACTGTATTGAATATACAAGGGATTACTTCCAAGGCTTCGAGCTCCCTTAGATTTGTGAGCTGGCCTCGTTATGGTTTTGCAAATGCTAAAGCTTGAGGCAGATGTAAAAAGAGACCATCCTATGATTTTCTGCTGTCAAAAGGTTATAGTAATAGCAGGGAAACTTTCTTAACATTAAGTCGTCCTGTAGATTACTTCTACAAATTTGTCACAAAATAGATATAAACATACAGGGAATTTGGGATGGAAGCAAGAGGGGGAAAAATCTGAGAGGCTGTAGTCCTGTTGGCCTTTATGGCTCAAATAACTACCTCAAGTCTTGCTGAAAAATAATGGTGTAATGATTATAAAATTGTAAGAATCCTCGTGTTCTGAGTAAAGCTCAGGCTGTACTTAAGTCAATATAATTTTTTTTAATAGGAACAGTTTTCTACAGATTTTTTTTCCTTGCATCTTCACCATTGTCACTTGTGGCAAGTCTCGTGTATTTTTCTCTACTTATATTTCTATTTTAATTTGAATGAGTAACAATGTTTACTGTACCTCTAGAAGTGAACTGTTATGAACAATTCTTACATGAAAAGGATTAAATGGCTACGTAAATAGTTTTGTGTAAGCCAATCATCAGGCAGGATTTGCTATATTTGTAATTTGTAAAAATTTTTTCAAAGACCTTATTAAAGTAATTGCAGTTAATCTCTCTCTTCTGTTCATCTGCTCCCAGATTAGCTTTCATCACAGAAGTGTGGCTTTTTGCTTTATAGAAATTACCTCAAAAAGCTCTGGATTCCTAAATTTATAGTTCAACACATGGAGATTACAACAGACACATCTGTATGGCTCCTTCTGTCCATCTGCACTATCATTGTCCAGCTGAGGCATAGGATTACTAAAACAGTTTGAAAAGGAAATACATTGTGATACCAGAGTGTGGAGAAAATGAGAATACACTGTGGAAATTAAGAGGCTGCTTGAAATCTGAGGCAGCAGCCTATGTCTTTATAGTGGGTCTGTTTAACTTTGCATTGAGAAGTCAAATGAAAATTTTTACAGCTGGTTTTGAACCTCTAAGCTTCTGTCTTTCATACTGTTTAAAGCTTCTTGGCTGCAACTGAAAACCCACTGTAATGGATTTAGTCTTGCCGACTTCCGCAGCTGTGTTTTAACATGTTCAAGATGAGAATTTCATTACAGAGCCTTTAAAATTGGTGATTCTTAATGAGAATGCTAATAGTGATAGAAAAATAAAATGCATATATTTCTGGCTATAGATAAAGTACAGCCACTGTGAAGTGGATTAGCTGAGAAGAATAGGGTTCAGATTGTAAAAATTTTGAATACATAGTTGCTTTTCAAGTGACTTGACATGGTTATGCCTGTTTTCCCTCTATAGACATTTATATTTTGGAATTGACATAAAAGTTAATGGAAAGCAAATTCTGAAATCACATGTGATTGCGTACTGAATTTCAAATGCCAAGTGTCCTACTGGTAGAAAAAAAAATATTGCCAAATGTCAAAAACTTTTTCAGGTGCTGATAAAATTATATATATCTTGGACCCAGGGATTTTTCTCATTTTGGCCTAGTTCTGAACACATTTTTATCCCTGTCCAAGCAAGCATACCTGAGCATACACTACAAAGGTTTCCATTTTATTTTGACCTGCTGGTACTCCATTTATTATTAGCATGACATCTTCTACAATAGAAAACAAGGAGCTGTTCACTTCTTCATGGCAGTCAGGTAAAGATCAAATAAAGCTATGCTAATTTATAGGGATCCATGATTTTGCTTCACTCCATGTGAACCTTAAGCTTACATTGTGGAGGCACTGAGCTCTTTCCAGAGTTTAATCTTAAACCCATTATGGTTAATGAAAGATTCTTATTGAATTTTTGGGCATTGGCTCAATACTTCTTTGAGCTTTCTCTGTTTATTTGTAGTCCATTTTCTTTACCTAATTATTAAGTGACTTCACCGATAGCAGCAATACCTTATTTGAGGAATGCACCAAATAAATGAAAATAACATTCCTGCACTTTTCTAAGCTTTTTCAGATATATTAATCTCAGAGGCACAATGAGGCACAATGAAATTGTTATTAAAACCTCTCTTTAAATGTGAGAATGAATGTATTATACTTACTTTTAAAGGGTATGTGAAATATCTGTTATGTGGTCGGAATGTATCTCTTTTGACCCCAGATACTTGGTTAAGTTGTTTTACTCTAATCTTACATAGTGTTTTATGCTAAAATAATAAGATACGCACATTTGGAAACCCGCAGCCTTTAGCATTACTTAAAGTTCTATTACTGTAGCTTAACAATCATGAAAATTTCACAGTGCTGAGCAAATCTCACTACCAAATTCTCCCATGTGCATAGGCATGGAAGGCCTGCCCAACATTGTGCTTGGTAGGTAAAAACTCTAGGTAAAAACAACAACAAAGAATACAAGCATTTGTGTCATCCACATTAGACATTTGATTAAAGGCTCTCTGCACCTTATTATGTGCAAATCTGTTGAATACTTGTCATGGGATGCATGCTTCTGTCATTGCTACTCTCTGTGGAGGGATGGGCCTTTTAAGCTCAAAGGAATGATTCCCCTGCTTCCCGCTCACTTGGATATTTGTCTGCACACAGCCCTGCGCTTGGATTTTTGTAAATAAAAAAATCTAAAAAAACCAAACCAACCAACCAAACAAAAAAAAGCAGCATAGCAGTAACTTTGTTTGGAATAAGGCTAAAATTAAGGTATACAGCATATGTTTGTGTATCTTAGACATATTTAAAAAAAAAAAAAATTTACTCTTTACCCCCACACTCTAGTGTGGCCTGGGGAGAAGGCACCTAACCCTCCTTACTCCTTGAAGGAAGCAGAACTTAAACTGGAACATACATTTTCTTGAACATTATCTGTGTATAGCATGAACATTGGAAGGACCTCAGAACTGTCATGACTTTTTAATTTTTTTTCCCTCTCCTTGGCACACACACAAGATGGTTGCCTTGGTCGGCTGCAATGATTTGAAAATGGTTAGGATGCACTCTAGGTATCATACCACCTCTCAACTGGGAGGATGTTTTCCTGTAACCACAGACTGCTGCAGAAGTAAATTTAATCCTGTTGCAGCTGGATCTTCAAAGGCAAGCATTTTTAAAGAACCTTTGCTGCTCTACTGAGGTATTCGCAAAAAGATTTCTCAAATCACTTTAAGGAAGAGCTAAGGAGAAGTCTAAAAAGTGACCCAACCATATTTATTTACATTTTAATGATTCTAATGTGATTTGATGGCACGATATTTTGTAAGCAGCAGCACTTGGAATTTCCTGTCGTGGGCCTGTTGGCCTGTGTATATTGGCCTATTATGCTGTGTAATGAAACGCAATGTAACCTGAGCACATGCATCAGCTCACAGCTCTGTCCCCGCTGCTGGGGCTGGGGGAGGAGGGAGATGAATCATGATGCTTAGCAGCATTCATATCAAGAATGTGTTACAGGCATTACCCAATGCTCACAAAAAAATTTAAAAAATACAGTTTTATAAAAAAATGCAGCTTAAGAAAGCTGATCTTGTGAAACAGGCAGCAGTACAAATCAGAGTACTGGTGCCTCATGAATGTTTTAATGAGGTTGGCTTTGTTGCTGTTGGGATAAAACAATTCTGGAATGACAGTGTAAATGCAAGATTGCTAATTATTTGTCCATATTAACTCAGTTTCATGATGATAAGATAGACTGTTTTCAGAATTGTCTAATTTTATCACATCTCTCCTAGCAGCACAAAGCATTATTTAATGTAGCAACTTGAGCTATGTTCTTCTTCTCGTACCTCCTTTTTGTGCTTTCAGATAAAAGGAGTGTATTTGTCAAATGATGTCTGTAGGAGCTGAAAGACAACGATTAACATTTGGATTTGGTAAAATGCTCAGCATCTTCTTTGCTGTTTACTGTGTCAGCAAGTTTGTAGACATCTGGCATCTTTTTTCAGACTCAAACTTGGAACCCTGTACAATTGGATTGTGTTAGAGTAATAGTCTTTTGAATTGAATGTGAAATAAAGAGTTCAGTAAGAATTGGTGAGGCTAACTCTTTGGGCTGGTCGTAGCTCTTGCTTGGATTTTGTTTGATGTATGAGGGCTAGTCATGTGCTAACTTAGCATTTCAACACCAAATCTTTGTTTTATCTGTCATATAAATACATCCTAACATGTCTATGTTATACTTTCACTAGAAATATGCTAATGAATCAAACTGCACAGTTGTCCCTTTGAGCTGAATTAATATTTTTAATCCCTGGAGAGGCTGAAGTCTGGGGGAAACTAATCTTTCCAAAGTCACATAGCAAAGTCGTAGCAGGATAAACCATTTGTGGAAAATGTTGTTGTTTTCCATGCAAAGTATTATAAAAGACATATTTGTTACAAGATTAACCAATGTAGCCCTGTGATTTATGTATTACATCTGTGAGAAAAGCTCTGGGAAGACTGAGGTTAACAATAGAGCAGCAATAATGAAAAATTTGAAGCAATGTGGCCACAAAAGAAGTTATATAAAAATTCAATAAAAGATGATAAAATGAATTTAGAAGATGGTCAGATTCAGTTTAATAACCAGGGGAAAAAAAAAATAACTTCTGAACGACAAGGATCTCCCTTCTGCTTAGTCAGCTTTACTCTTATGCTTTTTTTTTTCATGTCTTATACCACTCAGTGAGTTTGCACTAACTATGGTGAATTTCACTTTGTGGTTAGGACTGGATCTACCAGCCATAGCCAGTCCATCCATGGGCTACACCTGGGCTCATGCTTGCTGTTGGATGACACATCAATCTCATGTTGAATCAAAGCACCATGATGACAATGTGCTAATAGAAATGTACTGACCTTCTTGGTATCTTTTATTAGTGTATTTCCTTGGATTTTTATCTCACACATTACTCTGATATTTGCTTTAGGGAAAAAGCAGTAAGGCATAGAGTAAGAGAGAAGCTGCAGGGCTGGGGATTACCTGTTTCAAAACATTTATGTTGTTTTGAAGCATTAGCTTGCATTATGTGTATGGGTAAGCATTAGGGTTACTTGTGGAGAGTGATATTGCTTATCTCAGTTGTGAGAAGCAGAAAGCAGTTGTGTTCAGGCTCTGCAGGTAGAACTTCATGGAAAGATAATTCCTGCTGGTGCAGGGCAACAAGGTGAGCTGCCTTTGGGTTTTGGTTAAATTTGTTTGTTTGTTTCAAACTTAGCTGGCTGGCATGAAAAGAGGAGGAAAAGAATATTTTAAGTAAACAAACATGGGTTTGACTGTAAACAGTCAAATTTTTGGCAAATACATAGAAGTGTTGCTTGTTTTAGTTCTAGGAGTGATTGTCCATACTGGACAAGATCTCTTGTTAGGAAGCTTATTTTTCAAAAATAAACCCAAAACCATTCAAGTCTGGGCATGTGATAAGACAATATAAACTTAAATTCTCAGAACATGATAGCATCTGTTAGACCCTGGTGAATTCAGGGGTGCTATGCACAAGCATGTATCATCAGTTCCTATAGACTGGAATGCAGAACTGCCTACTGATTTCTTCTGGTAGATTTGGGTTTGTATTATTGGAAACTTCTTTCCTGAGCTTCTATTAAAAATTGTTTTGGTTTATATTACATGTTGGGGTACTCAGGTTAATTTTAAGATACCTTATTTACTGGAGTTAGTCACAGACTTTTTCCCATATTTTTACTTAGCAAGGAAGAGGCAATGAAATAACCTGCCTGCTGTCCGAGTGTGAATTGTCACGTAATGCATTCATTGCTGGTGTAAATCTGTAATTTGAACAAATATTATTATTTGGTTACCTGCTCTGAACCAAACAAATCTAGGATGATTCAGGATGAATTTTCCATTACTTTACCGTCCTTTGATTCTTTCTTTATTCTTACAACTATTTGCACAGTTTCTGTCCTGTGGCAATCAGCTCCAGTAACATTCCCTAATTTCTTTTTATTTATGATAGTTTCCTATATCTAACTCTTTTGGTGCAAACCATTGCTTTTGTGAAATATGTAAGGTTTAGAGAAAATACTGTTATGCTGGCAGAAGTGTTTCTGTAACTTGAGAATATAACCACTTTTTCAAAGAAAATTGAAAAATAAAACCAAAACAAAAGCCCCCACCTCATCACTCTGTGTGTTCTGTTATGAATGGAATAACTAAATGTTGGAGCTCAGTTGTGTGATGGAAGGAGTTGTTATGGAAGCTCACAGATTAGTTGGGCCATAGGTTATTGGAATTTGTTTCAGAGATGTAAAGGCATCATAAATGCAGCCAGTCAAATGCTAGCAGGGAAACATAGCTGAGTGTGAGTGCTTGTGTTTAGTAAAGTGATGGTTTAGAGTTGTCACTATAGAGTATTTCTGTTGTTTCATTCCTCTTGTGTTGAAGGAGTAGAAGGATTTCTGGGATGCCAGTAAACCTGTTCCAGTTTTCTTGCATATTGCACTGTTGGTCCAGTTTCTATTCAAAAAAGTCTGATTTTTCCCAAAAGTGATGGATTATTACACATGTGCTGTTGTTTTCTAGATATAGAACAGTCCTTGGCAGAAATATTCAATATATTGCACACATGCCCTGTGAGGGTATAGTGTGTCTGTAGTCAGTCTAGGGTTTTTGCCAGGAAAAGGCTACCTCATGTCTGGAAACCCCAGACAAATTCCTTACAATTCATCCAGATGAGATTAGAAGGGGGGAAAAAATATCTTGTAAACTCTTAGAAAAATAAGTCTGGAGGAGATCTGAAGATGTTACCTGTTGTGTCTCTGGATGGAAAATGATGTCAACTACACCTGTGATATTCCTAATTAAAGGTTTGTAACCTGTTCTGAAAGGCCTCTAGGAAAACTTTGTCTAGATAGAACTCCCTGGGCAAGTCATTTGCATGTTTACTGTCCTTAATTTAGAAAGTGTTTGTTTTTTGTTTTTCTGCAAGTCTAACCGCTTCTTTTAATCTGTTTTGTTAGATTGTGTTTTCCATTGTTTTATTATTCTAATTCCTTTGTCTCTAGTTGGTCCAGATCTGTCTATCTTGAAGTCAGGCACACAAAACAGATGTCAAAAAACCAGCATGGGGGGGTGGACCTAAACCTCTGCCTTATGTGTCTGTTTCTGCTACAAGTATTGTGTTTCACTTAAGAAAAAAACAAAAAACAAAGCAGCTACAGAATGGCATAGGTGATTCATGTTCAGTTTAGGATGCACTATAAACATTCTGAATTTTAATCCTTTCTTCCAAAGTAGCTGCAGATTCTCTATTCTGTGATATTTGCGTTTGATGGCACACTTTTCCATCAGCAAGTCATCAGTGATGGTTTTTAAAGGCAATGACATATAAAGAGACTTTTGTGCAACCCTGTTTGATACATCTCTCCACTTTGGTAACATGTGGGTCACATGTAGTCATAATTTTGCTTCAGGAATATAGTAATTTGACAGAAAGCAAACTTCCCTGGTTCGTGTACAACATCATGGCAGCATTAAATGCCTCAACTCAGACCTTTTAATTTTGTTACAGAAAGAAATTAGACTGTTTTGATATCATTTGTTTTGGACAAATCCATGTTGTCTGCTCATAATCTCCTTGTTGTATTCCAGGTGGTTACAAATGATTTGTTTGTTCCAGAAGTTTTCCAGGAAACTGCAGTTAAGCTGCCTAGACTATAATTTTCTTGCTCCTCAATTTATGTTTTTGATATTAAATCTATCCTTTTCTGCTTTTCAGTTGTCTTGCCTGCCATCCCTTCCCCCCAGGTTCTCAGATAGCTCTTAATCATTGCTTCAACTAGTTGCTTAGGTAAAAATAGATGTGTGATATCCCTTGGATTACACCAGAAAAATGTCTGACTGTATAATCAAATTATCTTAATGGAAAAAAAACCCTGCTAAATCCTGATGATTGGCTCTGTTTGAGTCCAGGCATCTTTCAGTTTTTCCTTTAGCAATCCCAAAGTGGTATGTGAGAGCATAAGAAGTTGGAGGAAGGGCACAGTTTGCCCGATGAATAAACTGCCTTCTCCCTTTGTCTCCTGCAGACCATCTCATTGCCTTTAATAGCTTGCCTTGTATTTCAGTAGTTGCCATGGCAGCTAATAATTTATTACTGAGCTAAGTAATAATTACTTTATAATTATAAATCTAAGCAACATGCTGGCACATCTGTCTGAAAACTTATGTATTAATTCCTTTCATATTGACCTTCCTCCCTACCTGATCTTTTTGAATTTGTGAATTTTATATCACCTCTTAACACTGAGTAAAATTAAACTAAAGCTTTTCTGTTGCAAGCTCTTGTTGAATTCAGTTGTTAGCTCTGACCAGAAGAGCACTAGGTATACCTCTTTGAATACCTTAATATAAACCTAGCAGAAGAGGTAGTTGCTTTGAGTATGCCCTTGTACATACAATTGAATACTTTTTCCTATCTTTTATTAAAAAAAAACCCACAACACAATAATACTTATAAATATGTGATAATACTAATAAATGTTTTTTTATTTATGTGTATAACAATATTGGCTACTAATGCAAAACGTGCATAAGGGCAATAATTTCCTAAGATTTAAAAGAAAGTTTCAAACAAGAATTGTTGTTTCCCAGATACTGACAGAAAGTGGTCAATGATTTGCTTGCTGATGTGTCTTTATGATGCTTGTCTGTCTGTACAATCTGTTGCCGCTTGTTTCTAGTCTAGATTTGAGCTCTTTAGCAACCATACTTTTTGTTTTGGATGCATTCATTTCACTGCTAGGATTAGCAGTTTAAGAGAGAACGCAAATAATAAAAATCATGAGTGGAGTAGGAAATTGGCTGAAAATTGAAATATACATTAAGTGCCAATGACAGAAATAGCCAGTAGAGCAAAGGTTTCAGAGAAGCGAAGTTGTTGATAAATGCATATTTTTCTACTTGGGAGCTGCATTTCTTACGTCAAAATTGACAAGCTCCTAAGGAGCTTGTGCAAAGCTTTAGATACAATGCAATAAATCAAACAGCCTTATAACATCATGTAGTCCTCACAAGTTAGATCATTATTTAATCATTGCAAAATCCATGTCTTGAAGGGGGCAGGGGGAAGGCTAGCAAAACTCGAACTAGTTTTTTAATTCTGTTTTCAGAGTCGAATTGCCTGCCTCTTTTTCAGCCCCAAGTCCTGCCCATCCCATCAGACCACAAAGATTAAAATCGGAGCGTTTCTAGGTAAACAGGCGTAACATAGTAGTTTCCATGACTGATGCATCTGCCTTGGGGATATGGTACAGTTCTCTGCCGGGACTGTTTAACCTAACATGTCAAATGTATTTGAACTGTTCTCATATGGGTTTTGAGATGCTGTAGACACCTTTGTTCCTTATGCCTTCGTATTTGAAGATTAATCTTGATTTAGGAGACATTGCACTTCCCTGGTAGGCATGGTGTCAGTTCTGTGAATCTACTGTAAGATTAGGCTGAAGTATTTAGGGAAGGAGGAAGCAAAAGCATTTACTCAACAGTTCAGCAGTTATAAATCTGGAAGTACTGTCATAATAGAAGTGAAACCAGTAAGTATAGGTTTTATCTCTTTTTAAATGGATGTTTTTTTCATACCTGCATGAAAGAAAAGGATTCTGCTCTGCCTATCTGGTTAAAGATCTTCACAGCAGTTTCTTCTGAAGACATTTTAGATGATTCTGAAGCTAAATAATGTTAAAACTTCCTGATCAGTTTTCAGTGTGCTTGGATAGAGAGTTTAAGCAAACGTTTTCAATTAGCTGATAGTATGTAGATAGAAAAATCTTTTCAAGGATGAGGCTCTGAATTTCAAAATATATATGAAAGTTGTATTACTTGCTGTGTATTTGCCTTGTAAAGCAAACTGTTTGCAGATAAATTTTCATCTTCTGAATTTCTTTTTTTTCCTCATTCATAACCTAAGTGCAGCACCCTTGAGAGTGTCAGCCAGTTAGTTACTTGCTTTTGAAACAAATTTAAGTAGACCTACATTCCAAATTTATTGTACAGCAGTAAGCATATTGTTAAGCAGCAATAACACATTAATGTCATGGTTAATGTTTATCCCATACTTGATAGAAAGTTTTGCAATCCTCTCATCACTGCTCTTAAGAAATTGCACTATTTTCTTCAATTTTATTAAAAATATCTAAGCTACTTTAAAGTCATATTATATATGAAGGATGCTATCAAGACTGCTCACCCTCCACAAGCTCTGTCTGGCTAAAGCTGGCACTTTTGCAAAGGACAGCATCTACATGGTTCACGTTTGGAAGAAGAAAAGCTGCATTACCATGACTTTGTGCCTTTGCATGAGACTCACGCATGTGTGGACTGTACTAATTTCAGGTCCAGGTCCATCCCCGGGCCCACTCTGGCTGTCTGGGGGAGCTCCATAAGCCACTCCTTTGCAAGTGCAGGTATGGCTAGGGGCTCAAGCTGTAGTATAATCAGTGAACCTCCCACTACCACCACACATGCTGGGTTTTTAAAAAGAGTTTCCAGTATCTAGCTGCTTATAAAAACCCCACACTATTAGAAAAATCACCCTTCCCTGTATTTGAATGTTCCCAGTTAACCCACAAAGCAAGTTTATGTGCTGTTGGTTTGACTGAACTACTACTTCCATCAGTTTACAGCGTGTCTGGTTTTGTCAGTAGGAGAAGGGGCCAGCTTTAAAGTTGAGACCAGAGATTGGCAGAACACTAACGGATTCACTAAAACTGCAGCTGATACTGACCTGTTCTACAGCATTGGTAGCTTTCTCCCTGGTGTACAAGTTCATGGACACTTATAAGTACGGTGCTCCTGGGTGTATAGAAAACTTACTGAAACTCTTTTGTTCTATATTTATGTGGTAGTTCATGTGTGTGACCTATTGTTCTCTGCTCGTGGCAGCTGCAATAGAACATCAAATGGAGTTTTAAACATAATTTATGTAGTGAATTGTTTGGAGTTGCTTAGACTTGCTAATGAACTAAATATTTGTCTAACAAACTAGAAGGCAAATACATCAGGGTCATAAGTAAGGATCACACCTAGCAAACCCTGGGCTATTTGCTGCCAGTGTACTTGGTCTGATCTTTTGGGGGTTGAAAAATTCAGCTCTGGCAGCATGGAAGTTGCTAACACCCAGGGAGAAGTCATGATCCAGAGCCACAAGGGCCTTTCTACATGGTTGGCTGCAGCTGGTATGAGTTTGTTCTACTGACTGCTAACATTGATGCTGAGCCTAGAGGGCTCTGTTGGGCAGCTGCCACCTCGGGGGTGACCTGATGAACTAAAACAGAAGTGAAAAGTCAAGCAGGACTCCAAGCTCTGAATGTTGGGTTTCTGCTACCATGTCAGTGAATTATTTCTTAAGGCTACTTTGTGTTTGTTACAGTGTCCTCTAGAGCTTTAGCCTGACTCTGTTGTCACAAGTGACTGAAGAGGACTGCCATGAAGTGCCACCACTTTGCCTTTGTATCTGTAGCTGTGTTTGCACTGCACATCGCTTTCTGTTTCTATGCACAGTAAACAGAGCTGGCATGTCTGCTCCATCCTTTAAAATACACAGGGCTTTTCAATGTGCTTTCGTTTTTTTTTTTTTTTTTTATTTTTTCACTCTTAGCACTTTCAGTGCTTTATTGAGTATAAAGGATAGTTTACTCATGTCACATTTACATTTTGCTGTTAACATGCTTGATTGGAAAAAGTGTTCTTACAACTGTAATAAAACTGTGCAAGATAGACAGTACAAGAGGTTTGCTTAATTTAAGATAAACAAATTTGGTATCTTGCACCTAGTAGGACTTGTATATATAAACTGCTTCCTAGTAAGTTAGGCATCTCATCTCAGCATGCTTCTTTTGACTTGGCACCAGGTTTTGATCCTAGAGATAGATATATATATATATATTAAAAAAAAAGATACCACATCAGGTTCTTCCAAATTCTTCCACAGAAAACTCAGTGATGATGGAGAATTGTAAGTAGTCTTGAAAACACACTTTTTCATTGTGCATTTTTGTGGCCTCCTTCACGGCAGATAAGTGATATAGGAACATTTAGATGAAACAGCATTACAAATATGAATGTTAGTGAGTGCAAAGCAGACTTAATGTTTTCCTTTTTCAATTTCATAGTATAATCCTGTTGTATGAGATGATTCCTAACTGATAGTATTGATTAGCTCTCTTTTATTGTTATTCTTTTCATAAGAGGAGAAGCACGTGGAGCAGGAGAAATTGGTAGCTTGAGATGATGGGAAGGAGCACTGTTGAAATGTGAAACTGTTTTTGGAGGTAGGCAGGCTCATTCTGCCATAATTACCCCATTGACCCACAAATGAACTTTACTTTTCAAAGAAACAATTTTGGAATATTTCCTGGGGAACATTTTGCTGCTGATGTGTGTGCATACAGTGCAAGATACTAAAGACATGTCAAAACTTGTGGCTAAGTATCAACATAATGAATAATGCAGCTGCCTAGCACTGCTACACTGTCATATTGTAGTTCATCATGACTTTTATAGGAAGGCTTTGTGTCCTTTTGAACAGCAACTGTCCATGGAGCTTTGGGATGCTAAAAAATATTTCTGAATTTTTAAAATGCAGTTCCATACTTAAAATGAGTATGGAATCCTAGGGACCTGATCCTGGATAGCCCTTTCTATTGAAGGGGGACTCAGCACCTTATAAATAGGACCAGAAGTCTTCTTTTTAAAAAGAACAGTGAGGTGGTGGTGTAGGTTCAGATTTTTTTTTTTTTTTAATTAATCATGTAGATGAGCACTTTTTTCCTATTGCTTTTAAAGGCATGGGCCCAATTGCCTTTGCTGGCACTGGATCCAGAAGCAAGCAGAGAACTGTTCCACATTAGTCACTTTCTAAGCCTGACTCCTTACATCTGGGTGAGCCAATATAGACCAGGACAACAAAACCAGTTCACTTGATAATTTTCTAGTCTGCAGATCCCTTGTTAAAGATGGGTGAATATAAATTTTATTTTTTTATTATGTAGTTGTTGTCATGAAATTCTTAATATTTTTGAAGAGTAGACTTGCTGTGGCTACTCACATTTCCATTTAAATGTTAGCAGTGAAGTTTTTCAAAACATATCCCTGGAAAAAGAATGATCTTGATAGCTAAAAGATAGTTTATTAAATAAATCAAATATAACTAATATAATCTAAAATGGGCTAATACAGTGGTAGGTAATTAAATGGACAAAGTTCTTAATATATTAATGGCTTAATTAATCGCTAGACCTTTGCCTTTGTAACAGCTTGGATTTCTTCCTCCTTTGACATGCTTTAACTAAGATAGCTGTTGATATTCTTAATGCTTATGGTGGCATTTTTTTGTTGAACTGATTGGTAGAATTTTTCATAAATATGAATATTAGTATTCTGTGTGGAAGATGACAACAGAATAAAGTGTTTCTGAATTACTGAAGGTTCATCTTGAAAACACTTCTGAGACTTCATTTTTGTTAATTATATTTTCTTCAGAGTTTAAAACATAATATGTTTCTACAGACAAATACTCTGCTCCTTCAGAAAATGCGTCTCTCAGGTAACTTTCATTTCAATTCCTTGCCTGCATGATTAAAACACAAACTCGAGACCTTTTTCTCAGCACTTCCATCGTCTATTTCTCATTATGCTGCTTGATGAGATTTTTAGGCTTCACAGAACACCGTCTAGGCAGCTAATCTGATGCAGTGCTAAGATCACAGCACTTCTTGTGTAATTCTTATTAGGTTAATCAAGAAACTTACTGAAGCAGGAGGTTTTTTAAGGCCTGCCAAATTTGAAACCATAGATCAAAGTTCATAGCCCTCTGACCCTTTTGCCCTAACTTGCCTCAGCAAAGTCTACATGAATGGTCTTATTGTGAATATGGCAATGTCCAAAAGCCTGTACATTTGCAATTGTTTAGGCTTAGGAGAGGCATTGTGTTGTGACTGATGAAATGCATTTTCTTCTCTTTCTAAAGTGTAAAGGTTTTCACCTCCATTGCCTATACAAGTGCTCCAGTGACCACAATAGCAGTTAGGTGATCCTTGTTCCTGTCAGACTGAACACCCAGTTTTATGACAGAGTGTAATTAAATGGCTCAGAAGCCAACATTAAGAAAACAGGGGAAAAGCTTAATTTCCATATGGCCAGCCAAGCAAGAACAACACCAGCATTGTGATCTGGAGTAGACAGTTTAAGCATTATTAAAGAGACGTCTATTCAAGTTGTCTCTTGAATGCTGCTGCACTTCTTTGATTACTCTTCTTCATGGTCAAAACCTCTTCCCAAACCAAATGCTTTTTGCATGGCGTGACTTCCTTTGGAGTTATTAATATAATAGCAGGGATTATTTTGAATAGTAACACTGAACTTACAAATGGAAATCAAATCATTTAATTAAATGAAGATTGACCCTGAAAGACTTGGGGAATTTCAATAGGGTTGCCTTAATAACATTCTGATTTGCTTTTTCAGGTGAAATTGCAAAAGTAAGATCACAGTAGGACTGGAGCTTTCAGGGAGCATGGGGTAGAACTGCCAGTTGTGCTTGTAAAGAGGACCTGAAGTTCTTTGGGTAAATTAAACTGCGGTCATTTGGTTGTTTTGTTTGTTTTGATTTTTGTTTGTTTGTTTGTGGGGTTTTGGTTTTTTTTTTAACTTCCTGAATTAATTTTCCTAAAGATTAACCAATGACTGTCTGGCAATTAGCCAGACAGAAGAGGTAAAAGATTTGTGCAGTCAGGTGTTCTTTTGAGATAAAATTTGCCCATAGCAGCTATTTAAGTAGACAAATGTAAACCCAACATCTTGGTTTTAGATGTGCACGTTGTTACTACAGCTACTGTCATGCTGAATCGGTCACTCTTTCTACTTGATAACAGGGCTTCCAAAGTCTGTGGGAATTTGGCTCTTTGGAACAGGAGTGGTTACTTTGAGACCAGTTACCAGGGTCTGTGTTCTTGCAGCATGAAAAGAACATGTTTAAAAGTTTGCAACTTCTGCATCATGGAAATGAAGATGAGTAGTGTGTATGTGTAAGCCTCACAGGCCGGGGTTTTTGGGTTGTGTTTTTTCAGTATGTCTCACTGAACTGACAGTAACAGTGTAACACTTATTTGGAGAGCAGTTAACTTGAAAGTCGGTGCCTGTATAATGGCAAAATGATCAGGTATTTCTAACAACACCCTTACAACATTTACTTAGTAAAGCATGTGAGTGCAGTATCAGAAATGACAGGATTTTATTAAAACAAAGCAAGAGATGTTGTTCAGATCACCAATTTACTGATTAGTGTTGATTGATTAAAGCAGGATGTTTGTTTGCAAAGCAAACAAAACAGTTTGGGCAATTATGGTTCTCCCCTTTATTGCAGGAAAACATTTGAGTCTGACAGGCAGTTGTTTATGTAATATGAGTATTCAATTCTTCAGTCTTCCAATCTATACAAAATCACAGTATCATCTGCAGGAAGTCCTCAAGATAAATACCCAGCATATTTTGGTACAATTGGGCTGCAGTCTGCTGCCTTTTAAACAGGAACAGTGAAAGGCAGAAGCTATTAAATGGACACCTTTGAGGGGTCTGAGTTTCCAACTCTGTCCTGACTACAGCTTAATTTTAAAACACATCCTTTCACCTGACACAGTCTAATCTGTTTCCTCTTTATGTGTAAAACAGAAGTGTCAGCTTTGTTTGATCCTTAGATACTGAACATTAAGATGCATTATTATTAGATGAGGCAAAGTTTATTCTGGTGAATTGTATTAACGAGTGTGACCGATATGATACAAGCACGCGCTGTGTCAGCTTGGGAAGGGGTGTATTTGCAGAAGAGAATATTGTCATCACCCAAAATAATGCAGTTACTTTATTTATGGCTTGCAAAACTGGCAGAGACAGTTAAGTCTTTGTGTCTTTCAAGTCCTGATTTAAAACTCCAGCTGTTGGTATTCAGGGACTCAATTACATTATGACCTTTTTTCCTCTTTACAGTGTGCACACATTGCTCAAGTGCCAGGCTGCTCTTAAGTTTTCGTTTGCTTGGGGTGTTGTTTGTGCTGTTTTGTTTGTTTGGGTTTTTTTGGGGGGGGATTGTTTGTTTCTTTTGTGGGTTTTTTTGTTTTGTTGTTGTTTGTTTGGGGTTTTTTGTGCGTGGTTTTGTGTTTTTTGGTTGGTTTTCTGTTTTGTGTGTGTGTTTTGTTTGTTGTTGTTTCTTGTTTGGTTTTTGTTTGGTTTGTGGGTTTTTTGTGGTTTTG
>JANHGN010015077.1:111609-141585 GCA_024605025.1 Megaceryle maxima | reverse complement strand
TGTTTTGTTTGTTTGGGTTTTTTTGGGGGGGGATTGTTTGTTTCTTTTGTGGGTTTTTTTTTGTTGTTGTTTGTTTGGGGTTTTTTGTGCGTGGTTTTGTGTTTTTTGGTTGGTTTTCTGTTTTGTGTGTGTTTTGTTTGTTGTTGTTTCTTGTTTGGTTTTTGTTTGGTTTGTGGGTTTTTTGTGGTTTTGTTGTTGTTTTTGTCTTATTTTTGTGCTCTTTAAATAAAATCTGTGAGGAGAAAATCTCTTTCCAGCAACTTTATTTTCATTTTTACTACATCATTACTATTTTCACAGTTGTAATTCCATAGCCTTTCTCCTGGCATATTTTCACTTGCCTAGCCAGGAGAGTCAAATGGGATTTACCAATTTACTTCTGGAAACTAAATGGCCTAATGTTCCTCTCTGGTTATCTACTCTTTCAGCTGGTGGGATATATGCTCTGCCTTCTGCCTGCTTAGTGCCCTGTAGATAAATTTGTACAGAATTTCTTTAGCTGTCAGAGTGATGGATGGGCAGTACAGTGGAGCCTGCTCAGCCAGAGCAAGTGGCTGCCTTTGCCATCCATCACTCTTCCTGCTGTCAGCCTCCTGATCAGGACTTCAGAACAGGTTCAGACTTTGTCTAGGTCACAATGCTACAGAAAAACAATTAGTTCATCAAGGATATACATATTTTAGCATGAGGATATTTGATGTCTGAAATGCTGCTGTTATTTTCTGTATTTGATAAATCAGATTTTTGCTTTGTTTTGAAGTAGGGGCTCTGTGCTTAGGGGAGAGCGAGTGTTTTGCCCTGGGTATTCTTTTGGCTATGATTACAGATGGTAGGAAAGAAAGGTGTGGCAAGTTAGAAGAAAATGGAAAAGAAGCATTTGATACCTGAGCACTGGAGGCAGATGTATATTTTAAAAGGGATGTTAAAACAGCTCTGTCCTTTTATAGGATATAGGATTTTTTCCTACTAGTAATTTTTAGTAACTCTGGTTGTCTTTGTGTTTAGATCATTCTTTGGCTTAATTTGTTGGCTCTTCTGACTTGCCAAGTCTTTGTGAAATAGAAAAGCACCAAACTAAATTCAAGTATGCTTACTTGTGTTATATTTCACTAAGACTTGTGTTTATCTGTATGTCATTACATTTCATGCATTCAGCTGGTAACTTAAGTTCTGCTCTTAAACACCAGCCAGGATTTTTAATTCAGAACAGCCCTTAACTCTTGCTCCTGAATTTAGTTGGTTTTTTTTTTTTTTTTTTCTTCCCATTTATTGGTGTTGGGGAGAAGAACAGAGTAAGCTGTTTGAATGCTGATTGTCCTTTGGTGGTTTTTACTTTTGCAAGAGACTTTTCCACAGTTCCCTGGGGAGGACTTGCAAACCTGCTCAGCTTCTGCTGGGGAAAATCCAACAGGAGTGCTACCAGTTGCTAAACATGTGACTTTATTTCAGCAGCTGGCTGTTGTGTCCATTGCTGGAGAATGCATGAAGCATGGGGTCATGCTGGGAAGGAGAAACGTTTGTGATACAAAGGTTGCAGACTTGTTTTTTACGTGTGAATCACTTCAAAAAAAAGGTGGTAACTATAGTAGAGCCAAGGTTTGGCGTTGTCAAAGTGGTTAGTATGCCAGATACCACCCTTGACTGTACTGTGACATAACAGAACATCAGGTCACATGTGCATCCTAACACTCATATGACAGGCTAACAGTGGTGAGCCATGTGGTAGCTTGAGTAGGATCACATGCACCTAGATGAGCCTGACACAGCACTAGTGACCCAAAACAATATGTAAGTCTTTATTCTTCTGTCCTCACTGTTATCTTTCAGGAATAGATATGGTAACACTGACTGCTTATTATCTGAACAATCTACTTGTGTTTGTAGGTATAAGCCATTTAGTTATCAAATGTGGTACTGAAGTATCAACAATATTTTCCCAAAGTAAAAAAAGCTGTGTTTAATATTTCAATGCCCAAAGAAGGTGTTGCAATATCTTGCAGGTTAAATGGTCTTTCAAATAGTTCTAATGTTCTGTGCCTAAGCGGAAAAGATACATAAAATCATAGTCTTCTTTCTTTGCAAATTCTGTGTGATGTTAAAACTCTGTGGAGTTTTAATAACCGCCTTCTGGATATGCTGAGCAAGCACAGAAATAACTCACATTCTTGTTCACTAATATTTCTGTTATCTATCACTAGCAACTTGTGTCAGTCTGAGCAACTGTGGTTACAGGATTGTTTTCTTGGAAGACTGCTACATATTTATGTTGAAGTGAGGAGGGTTTTTGCTTGGAGCTGTTACCAGTGGATGGGCAGGGAAAATAAATCTTTGCCAAATTTGTGTTTTTCACATTTTGAAGTGATTAATTACATTTATCAAATTTCTGGATAAATGTAGATTATCTTCAGCTCAGTGAAATTGTAATGCTTCTCCTCCATACGTAGGGCAGATGATATTTCTGCATGGATGCTGTGTACACAGCCTTCTTGATAGCTGTGAGAAAGATGGCATAGCTCAGGCTATGCTGACATATTTAGAAGGAATTAAGCTCTCTACACACATCTGTATTTTAATAACATAGCATTTTTTCAGAGTTCCTTTGTACAGTGGAACAAATCAGAAATAGCCACTGCAGCTGCAGGCAACAGAGGCTTTTGCTCTAGCAATAGTGTGTGTTTCCTACTCCTCTTTCACACCTTAGACAACTGTTTGTTACATTGTCATGTGCAAACCTGTTCTCCTGCTCTATTTGATTTGTTACTGTGCTGTGTCTTATGTGATGCATTTAAATCACAAGGTCTTTGTGATGTGAACATTTTTTGGTATGGATCTAGAAGTATAATAGACAAGTATAGTATAGATATTATTTATTTTGAGGAAAGAAGAAAATTGGTAGCTGGCTGGGAAAAGATGGGATTTCTCATTATTAGGACACTGGTAAGGGCAGGTTTTCGTTACTAAGCAAGCATACAGGCATTTCTACTAATATGTCTCATAACAAGATAGCTCATCTTGCGAACTTGGTACTAAGAAAGTGCATTACACCTAGGTGGAAGTTTGGGAAGAAACTTAACCTGTTCCTGGTTTACTAAAAGAGAAAATAAAACTACAATTCTAAAATAAATTAATAAATAAATTCTGATAGTGGGCAATAGTTAATAGCTTCTGTTGATAGAAGTTTATGGAAGCGATAGGCTGACTCAATGACTTTGAATATGATCCACGTGTAGTGGTTTTGTTCTAACTTACCTTCCTTCCAATAAGAGTGGAGAAACTGGCCTCTGGCAGCTGCACCAAAAGTGTAAGAGTACTGTATCTGTTACAGGAGCTGCAAGCCAAGCACCAAGTTGAGAGGTCACAACATACACAGTAAATATTTAAATGCGCTTTAAAATAAGTGCCTCTGATTTTTAAAGCCTTTTAACATCTTATACAATATTTGGAGAGGATAATGATTCTTGTGTGCCTTACTCATCTTGGGGAAAAAAAAAAAAAAGAGTAAAAGTTCAGCTGGCTTTTATTTTATCCTGCTGTGTGTCTGCTTGTTAGCTTTACAGATTGCTGTTAAATCAGTTCTATGGGAAAACTAGAGCTAATATTTCTGAATTTCTGCAGTATCATCACCTGGGGCATTATAGTAACACGGTAAGTAGTCTGATGTGTGTTCGCATGGGCATTGAAGGAATTTTCCATCTAATGTTGGTGGTCACAAAGCCACTTTAGAATAAATATAGTAACCGAAGTCTAATGATGTTAAACTAAGTAGAAAAAGCAGTTCTAAGCAGTAGATGACAGAACACTGAAGAAGGAGAAAATTTGTATGAGAAGACTTAGGAGATAAGTATCCAATGCAGGAAGTGCCAGTGTGTTATCTAGTATCTAGTTATCTGTAACAAGCCCCTGAAACTGCACAGTTAATAAGCATTGGGTGTTTGGCATACAGAAGTGAATTTTCCACCTTAAAATCACCTTAGTGTTTTAAAGCTGGAAGAGACCACTACTGTCTTGTTCACTCCTTGTTTTATCTAAGAATACTCATATACTTAGCCTAACATATAATGTTTAACTTAATTTTCAATACCAGTCATTCTTTATCAGTGCTTGGCGAACCCTGATAGTTCCCAGTCCATTGTCATTAGAGGTGAGATATAAAAGTAATGCAACTGATGTGTCCTAGGAATACTGACTTTTAGTGACTCCTTCAGTTGCTCAAAAGCTTTTCTCTCCAGGGCCCTCATATGAACACTACCTTCTATAATGCTAAATATTAAATCAACTGTTTTAAGCTTCATGCTTTAGTTTTAAAAGCAAAGGAAGAAAGTCATAGTGGAGGCCAGCTGGCAGACTTGCATAGAAATGTGCAAACCTTTCCCCTTTAGAGGTACCAGAATTTAAATTTGCATTTAAATCACAAGTCAGTATGAATTTAAGCCTATCCAAGAACTCATTTATACACATCACAAAACCACCTCACAAATTGGTACAGTACTTTTCATTTGGCAGTCATTTCTCCAGAGATGTCCAGGTCAGAAATAGCAAGGGTATGCAGGCCAGATATATGCTGGGAAAGCTGCCTATGGTAGAAAACTTGTTCAGCACCTGCCTGTTTGTGCTACATCTGGCTGCCTTTGCCTGTATTAAACTATCACGTTTATAATGACTGAAATTGTCCACAATTTTTAAGAATAAGAGCTTTTTTGCTTTATTGTTTAACTTGACCTGAAATTTTAAGTGATATTTAAAGTGAGTAAGAAGATAGAAAAGTACATCAGGTCTGAGCAGAATCACTATTTTCAGAAACCTGTCTCTTTTTTGGGACACAAACTTGAAATTGGCTGTGCCAAGAAGAGCCCTTTCTCCTCTTCCCTGCTGTGGAAAGCTCTGTTAAGATTGGCAGGTCTCTGTGTGGGTGTCAACATCCCAGAATTTAACAACTCATATTTTCCTCAGTATTTAAAAGTGGAAATAATCGTTAATCAGTCTCTACATCTGCTTGCCCAAGTTAATGTCTAATGGTAATCTCAATGATTTTTCAAGTGAACTGTGATGCCAGGAATAAATGTGTTCCATTAATTAAATATGATAAAAATTGGAAAGTAGGTTAGGATGATCTTAAATCCTATCAAGGCCACCTGGTCAGTGCTGGAAGATGGATCTTTGTAGCCTCATGAAAGAAATCTTCCATCACAATTTGCCTTTGAGAGTCTTTAAAGAAAGAGGCTCCCTGTGCCTCATGAAAACACAATGATAGTTTTCCTTCGTGTGAAATATATAAAATTGCACCTGAAATGGCTGCTAAGTCAGAGGTACTGCAGAGAATGTAGAAAAGAAACAGGTTTTACCTAGTGATTTTCTTGCTGAACACTAATGTATCACTGAATACTGCCTTGGTAATTGATGAGATGGCTGAGTGTCTCATTTTATATGTATGTTCTTCCTGGCATATTGGTGTGCTTTACCTTCTTGAGAGCTGGAAAAGCTGGCAGGAATTCCTCTTGTTGACACCAATGGTAATGTGTTCACTGGCAAAAGTATTAAGCTCTCCTTTGTAGGAGTGCTTTAAACAAGCATAGGATATCTTAGAAATGGAGAAGCCTGTGGTCAGTATTGATCACTGTACCAGCTAAACTCCTTTATTAACCTGTGCATAAAGTCTGCTGCATCCAAAATGCAACCCATTAATTATTTGTGTAAGTTTTTGTATCCCTCAGCAAATCTACCCCTGAAAAGTTTAACCAAAGTGATTTGAAGTTCTTGATGTTATTTTTCACTGTGTACAAATTTTCAACAGTTTTAGTGTATATTTAAAAAGGAAAAAAAGTGAAACCTCCATTTCAGAGGAAAAAATTACTTATTTTTAAGTGGCCTCCTTGGAAATTTTATTGAAATGTGCAATTATTTGAAATAACTAAGGACCTGGGCAGGGGATAATTATGTGCATAATCTGTAGTAGTAAATATCCCAAGTACCCCTCTTTCTCTTCCTGTGTGCATCAAACTTATTTTGTGCTTCATACAGAACTCTCCTGTCTGGAAAAAAATTAGCAGTTTTAATGTACGATGACTAACCTCGTGTTGTTCCCTGGAAGTGAACTGTGTGTTACCTCTAAACGGCCTTGCTTTCTAGAGTATCATCAGTTTGATCCAATTGTGTTAATCTGTGTTAGTCCATCTGCTCTAATTAGACCAGGGTTTTAGTGTCAGTGATAAGTAGAGTTAGTGCTCTTTATCTTACTTGGGAATTACTACATTAGTAGCCTGTTCCAGCAAGACTAGAAGATTTCAGTTATAATTACTTCATGAAAGGCTGTCATTTATAAAGACATATTGTCACACAGCTGGGGGAATACTCCCCCCAGCTGGACACTCACCAGGCTGCTCTGGTTACCTCCCGCCATACAGCCTCTGGGTGTTTTATGATTCCTGTTGTTGAGAAGAAAGACAGGCACTTTGGTTACTCCAGTACGCTCACAGGTCACAGGCTGTCTATTAATTTTCATAAAAATAAGACACCTTTGCCCAGCTACCCTGATCTTGAGATAGCACTGATCTGTATCTCCAACCCTGGGTTGGAAAAAGGTGTGCTTTTTAAGTGACCTTCAAGTTTAAAATTCAGATTTTCTGAGTTGTTAAGGTTATAAAAAGCCAAATGTTTTCTACATTAGTTATGTGAGAAGTGTATGTTTTAAGAAAAAAATAATGGATTTTTTTTTTTTTGACCACAGTAGATTGTGCCTGGGGCTTGCTGCCAGGGTTGCCTGCAGAATCTGGGGGTCTCTCCTCTGCCTGTGCTTTCATTTCTGAATTGTGAACTATCTTCCAATATGCAGCTACTTTCCCAATTTTGCTTCTGGTCTGTTCTTTCATTTTCTTCACCAGCTGTTTGGGATCCTACCTTTAAAATTTTTATCTTGTTTTATTGAGCAAACTTCTGTACAAGCAAAAGCTTGATGACTTTGTAGGGAGGGGAATTGAAGCCTTGCTGTATAGAGATACACAGTATTTTGTAGACGTGTCTCTTATGGAATTTACAAATCTTGTCATTTTTGCTCATATTATATTTTATATCAGTGGATTAGATTAATGACTTGTTTTAGCCTCAGATTTATATAATTGTTTATTTTCTGTAAGAGAGGCTGTTTCAATAAAAGTATTTGGTGGGAACGTTGTACCAGGTAACTGACTTTTTGTAATAGAATTATTTTTTAAAACTCTTACAGGCCTTACACTTAACTGTAGTGTGATATGATGTGGATTTTTATAGTAAGTCTTCAAAGTATCTCCATCTTTGTTTCATGTAGATGGATATCTTACTGAAACTGGTGTGCAAAAGCAGATGAATAATTTTTGTTTTCTTGCCTTGGTTATAAAGGGAAAGGCATTCTCCTAATGGCAAATAATTGCAGGAAGCTTATTCATGCCATGTTTTGAGAAAGTATGTGGAAAATATGCCAGTGACAGAATTGAAGCCTTGCTTTAGTTCCACAACATATATAGGTTAAGGGGTTCACATGTAAGACTCCAATACAAGAACAGTAAACACAAAAATAGGGAAATAGATGAAGCATATAAAGGAAAACAGAGATGATGCTTGAAGGTCTTTTGAAAGTATCTGCCTTGTCTGGCTTTCCCAGTTCTAGGATAAGCTGCATTTTTTTTATCCTTTCTGATCTCTCCAATCAGACATTAAGATGTCATTTCAGGTCCTGAATTATAATCTAGGAATTTCTTCTTGTTGACTAGTCTACTTTCCATTTCTGACTCAGGATGGAATTATGTAATTCTTTCCTTCCTGGTTCATGACTTAAAATATACCAAATGCATGCAGCTATGCAGGTTATTTCTCTTGAGGTGTATGTGCTGATGCAAATGATATAAAAACTCCCTATGTGCCATGTACCTCTTAGTGTCCTCTGATCTTGCATGTGACTGCAAGCTAAGTTAAGGGCCTTCTTCCTGAAGTTACTAAGCATTGAAAAATTTTTTCCTATTATGTTCACATAGATGTCTGCTTATTCAAGCATTTAGACTGTTTTGAGAGTTTGCCTCTCTAAGTAAAAGAATGGCTCTGTGGCTGCATAAATTGGCACCATACTGCTCAATGGTTTCCTTTATTTTAGTGAGCCAGGCAGGCATCTGCCACTGGCTGGTATAGTGGATCCCACATGGGAGATTGCCCTCATTGGTGATGTTTGTTTTCCCTCTGTGTGGGTAAGGACAGTTGGTCACTCTGAGTGGATGGCTACCATGAGTCTGGCACAGTTATTTCTTTTCTGTAAGGAAAGCTCTTGCTGTGGTGTCCTTCCTTTGTTTTCCATGTAGATCTTGCATGGTTTCTTAAAATTAAGTCTGAAAGGTCTACTGTGGATATGTGTCTAAATAACACATTTGATTCAGACAGCTGTACTATAACAGTGGGAAAGGCAAAGCAGGAGACATGAAGGGTGCAAGGATGTGCAACCTGGTATGTGATAGCCTCTCCAAAGCTTTCATTTTAGACAGAAATTTAGGAAGGAGTAAAGCAAAGATAAGGAAATGTCAAACCTTGAGAGTCTAACCTTTTTGACTACTCTGGAATACTGTGTGGGAAGATAAAGTTATTGGAAATAGGAGAAGGAAACTCAAGAGTACTCAAAATGAAGAGGAGCAGATAAGGAAAAACATTGGTAAGAAAATCTTGGTAGTATCAGCTCACCAGCTGTTGAGATACCAGGTAACATCTTGGGGAATTGATTTTAAGAATCATCCCAATGTGAGTGAGCTAGGAAAAATAATGTATGCTAGTTAACATAACTCATCAATGTGTGAGAAGGTATTTGCCTATATAAAGCCACAGTTAACAAGTTTTATGCCCATACCAAGCATAAATGTGTGGTTGCATACTAAGAAGCTGTAATTGCCAAGCTCCTTTGAGGAACAGGCCCTTGGAATAAGGAAATTATGGTTACTCTTGTAGATTGCAGGAGTGCACTGAGGATATTTCCAGTGCCTGAACCAAGCAGCACAAAATATATTAGAGAATAGAAATATATATATGTGTTTGTGTGTGAAGAATAGTTTTCACTACTCCTCAGCATTGCTTGGAGATGTCTAGGATCCTAAAACTTAGAGTGCATACAGTGTGGTCCACAAGCTACTTGGATCTGCAGTGAGAGCAAGAATATTTACTGAGGCTGTAACTTAGCTGCACATCCAATCTAACTGGTTCGGCTAGCTTCAAATCCTAAACTAGTTGTGTCCAAATGGAAACTGTGAAGAAAAAAATCCAGTATGCATCATCTGTAAAAACATAGAGCTTCAGAAAGTATTGCCTGTTAAAAACAAGAGGAAAGCCTTTTACTTAGTGGTTCATATGTCAGATAGACTGCATATCCAACTCCGGAAACTGCACAGCAAAAAAGATGTACATCAGATGGAGAGAGACCAGAGGTGAGCAATAAGGATGATAAAAGAAACCATGAGCTATAAAAGCAAACTGAAGGAATTTGTTTAGTCTAGAGGTTAAGTAAAGAAGGCTGAGAAGATGTAAGCAAAAGGCTGCTGTTTGGATGAAGAGAATAATCTGGTTTTTCATGTCCGCTGGGGACAGGACAACAAGAACTGATGAGTTTAAATTAAAGCAGAGGAGATTAGAAGTTAGATATGAGGGGAAAGTTTGTAATTGTAAGGATAATTAGTCACTGGAATAGATTGCTTAGGGTTACTATAGAATCACTTCAGCTTTGTAGGAACAGGCTTGACAAGCGTCTGCCAGGAGTGCCATAGGCGGTGATGGCTGTACCTGGGAGGAGTAGTAAGGTGAACTCAGGGACTACTTGTGCATCTTCCTGTCCTAGTTTCTTTGATCTGCATTTTGTGTTTTCATTTTCACATTGCTGTTTTCTGGCACCTCATTCACCCCCCAAAAAATCTTAGTTAAAATGTTTATGTGATGCCTATTTCAATCCACAAATATATGTTTTTGTGATAGAAGAAAAGCTAGCCTGTAACAGATTTTGCTGTGGTGACCAGCTTTAGGGCTGCCACAACTTTTGCAACATCTGTTTCACTGTGGTGTAGCAGGAAGCAGCTTCTATTACACTTTATCAGCAAAAAATTCACAGCCCAAAGTGGCAGGGCAAGCTTAAAAGAAAAAACAGCTGTTGATGAGACTCTAGTGAGTATGCTGTGGGCCTCAGCAAAATAAAACTTAATGGGAAGGGAAAGCAAAGTATCTCTTCATCTAACATTGAGAAAAATTTACATGATCACAGATCAGCGAATGGATTTATTCAGTACTTTACAAAACCTGTTATTTACAGTGCTGCATGCTGCTGTCAGCTGTCTCGGTGACCCTAACAGAGGCAGCGCGTTCCCCAAGGCTCTGATGTGCTAGCTGATTTTGACGTAACGGTGTTTGTCATCTGGGCTGATGAAGCAGGATAGTGATTCCAGTTGTGTAATTCATTTATGGTGGAAAAACACAAAATGGTGGCAATGTTTGGTTCTGTAATTGTACATGTTTCATTAAAGCAAAAGAGAGAGGATTTGAGGTATGGTCCAGGAATGCATACCCCTTAAATTGCTGTCATTCAAATATTGTTAGTTCTGTATAAATGTTGTGTGCTTGCTGTATTTTCCTTTTCAAAAGGGTTTTGGGTTGGTTTTGTTGTTTTGTTGTTTGTTTTGTTAGTTTTGTTTTGGTTTTTGTTGTGTAGTTGGTTTTTTGTGATTTTTGTTTGCTTGTTTTTTTTGTTTTTTTTTTTTGTTTTTTTTTTTGGTTGGTTGGTTTTGCCTGCAGATGAAGAACAACATGTTTAAGGGGACTATTGCTTTCAGAAAAAGAGATGCAAGAAACCATCTTTCTTATAGTTTGGGGGTTTTTTTGTGTGCCAGGTTCTTGGGCTGACCACTGACTTTGAAATGGAATGTAGCCAAGATTTGTTGCACCCTAGCTCCTTAGGTGCTTCTTCAGGAAAAAATAATAATAATAATAAAAAAAGAGTTTATTATTTAAAAGCAAAGAAAAAAGCTGCAATTCTTGCTACAAGGAAAGCATTTATTGTCAGTGGTATCTAGAGAGATATTAGAAAGAGGACTGTGTCATAACATCCACTTCACTCCTCTGAGTTCCTCATTTCAGCTGTGGTTTAAACCTTTTATTGAGTAACTATCAAACATTCATCTGAGACAAAAACATTTAAAAAGCATAGTTATGGAATAACAACAACAAAAAAAAAAAACCCCAACCAAACACAAAAACCAAAACAACCCCCAAAACACTCCCCAATCACAAGTTATATTAAATATTATGGCTACAAATATCTGTTGCAGAAATGGACAAAATGCCCCAAATGGGGTGAGGTGTCCATGTGTGTAGCTGTTAATGAGCTAAGTGAGCTGAAAAGTAAACAGGATGTGCCTCATTTCCCCTGATGAGCTTTTCTGTACAGGATCCTGGAATTTGCCTTCAGGTGAAATGTCAGGGATTGTACTTTCCCTTGGGAGAGACATTTTTAATTAAGCAGTATACAGTCAAAATAATCTCTTTGTTCTGCCTTTATCTAGAAACACTTGAATACCAATTTTGTCACTGTATTAATGCTGAGAATGTTGGCAGTTGCACACTACCTGCATATCTGAGGTCTGCAGCGTTACAACGTGATGCAGCAATGAGTACAAAAATGGTGTCCACAAAATCAGCTAAGTGGAGTGAGCAGTAGCTGGTCCTCATTACAATGGCTTTACTTTCAATTTAGACAAGACACAAATAATGAAAGCTTGTTAATTAAATAGCGTGTGTGGTGGATTTATTTAACCCCATGAGGTAAAGGGCTGTCTTAAAACAGTGAAAGCTATTCTAGCATAACAGTATGGGGGAATGGAAAACCTCTCCAAGCAATGCAGACCTGAGTTTTTGTAAGAGACAAAATTCCTTTTAAATGAGAGTTGTAGCTGTTTATTCTGATTTTTACACTGAATATTTTCCTAAAGATTTCAGGGTTTGAAGTTGCACAATGTAATGCAGAGCTTTGAGAAGACTCTGTATAACTTTGTATGTTGGTAAATGGACTTAAGACCATGCAAAGATGTAAAATTTGGGTTTCCTTATATATTTTTACATCAACATGCAATTTTAAGTGCATTAGGAAAACAAAAGCAGGATTAAATTTGGATATACATCTGGGTTTTAATTTTTAGTTGTCTTTAATGTAGTTTGGTTGAGCTGAGCTTTTATGGTAGATGACTTGCTTAGCACCTACAGCTGTATGTTTATTGTACAATGAATCTGATCTACACAGAACGTGTCTTGGGATAAGCTTGTGAGCTACTGCACGGTGACTGAGATTACATATAAGAGTACCTTCTTTTTGAAAACAACGTTGGAGTTGAACAAAGTGCGTGGAATTCGCATTAAAGTGAGATTTACTGATTCATGGGTTACCTTTTGCCCTGTCTTCAATGGTATGCTTGAGGCAATGATTCACTCTAGTAATGTTATTTTCCAGAGACCTGTTTGAGACTCATCCTGCACTTGGTACCTGAGTGGTTCTGCATTCCTTCAGGGGTTTTTTTGTGCATGTTGCAGTTCAAATAAATCCCCAGACTCTAACATGTAAATTATTCAGACACATCATATTTTAGCTTTTTTTTTTACTCAAAGTTGCTGCTTTTTTTTAATGACCTGTACAAGACGTGTATGGCATTATATGTTGCTTTACTTTCATAAGAAGAATACTTGTGATCTGTTTTGAGATTTATATTTTAGTAATGGACATTGTGTTTACACACTGAGGTATCAATGAGATGTGATTATTTGTGTCATCACAACTGAAATAAGACTTTCTGAAGCATCCTGTAGTTGTCCAACTTTTGGGTGATACTAAAAGGTTGTGAGTTCAATACCAATTGAGAACTGTTTCTGCAAATGGGATTAATTGTTCACTACTAAAAAAACCTCATTGTTGAATTCAAATGTGAAAATAATGAGGCAAGTTTCTTTTATAACTAATCACTAAATGATGTTCTTGATCTGAATAAATTCTTCTTTAGAAATCCTCCTGTAATCACAAATGATGGGACATATTGGGTGACAGTGTATTTCTGTCTTTAGCAATTAGGCAGTGACCATAAGATAGCACATAAAAGTACAGGTCATTTTCTAGAAATGTAAAATATGTCAACCCTCTGCCAGGCCTGCAGTCTTCTAGATGTTCAGTATCTTTGTCATTATTTTATTTAGCAATCCAGACAGCTTTGTTGCATGGGTTGTTATGGAATATGATGCAAAAAAACCACAGGAGCTGTGCTCTCCAATGACCATTGTGCAAGTTGCATATATTCTTTAAAATGCCCCCAGAAATGGTACACCTTTTGCAGCTGAGGCAGAGCAAGATGTTAATTTGGGGATTGTGCCTCCTTTTGGCTTGAGTAAGATGACTTTATTCCATGTATGGGCTTCAGGCTTTGTTTTATCTTATTTTTCTATTCTTAGATATGTAGTAATGTCAATGAAGAACTGAAAAGCCACTTGTAGTAATAAAAGCTAATGTGATGTTGGCAGAGTGAGAAATCACAACTGTTCTGCTGGCAAAGAACATTTTTCTTGCTTCCTTTTATTTCCTATTAACTCTCACTTTGAGAAACAAACTGGGTTATCACTGCGGGAATCAAACAAGCACGCTCACGGGAGAGACATTAATGGTCTGGTTCAGGCAGGCATATGTCACCTACACATAGTAGTGGAGATCTTCGTAGCTGGTTTTGTAACATTTATTTGTTTTCCAACACATTCCTTTTTAAGCATAGCAAACATTCATAATCTTTGTTTTTTCCCATATCCAGAATACTACTTCTGTACTGTACCATATTTCACAATTCCTATATATTTTGGTGTGAAGATGTGAGTCTGATTCTTTTTTAGTCTCTTCTAATGCATGGGAGTAGTAATAAGGGCAGGTATGAGAGAGTTAGTTAAACTTCATGGTGGATTGCTTTATTGATTCTACAGACTATTCACATCTCAAAACTGCTAACGCTTGTAAACATGATGTAGTACTATAAGGCTGAATGGTAAACATTTTGAATTCATGTCTTTTAACCTAGAAGATGTAACAAGTCAGTCATATGCCTGTAAACTACAATCAGAGTAAATCCATACCCTGTGGACTGATGTGATTAAGGAGCTTTGTAGGTTTGGTGGGGGGGGTTGTAATTTTTTGGTAGGCTGTTTATTTTGAGCTTTTTTCCTTTTTTTTTTTTTTTTTTTTTTCCCCCCTCCTAGCTCTAAGGGTGACGTTTATGGTATATAGTTATTATAGCTAAAATAAATGTAGAGGAATGAATAGTGATTACCAGCTGGCTAAAATCAGGGCTTGCTCAAGCTTAAGGTTATGTTGATTGCAAGAGGGTGACAAGCATGCATTATCATCTTCATGTCTGAGATAAAGAGGATTTCGTTTGAATTTAAATTAAGGAGATTTGGGTTTGCTTATGTTAGAGAGGAAAGAACCTGATAAAGGCTTCTCTCTGTCCTGTATCAGAAACAAAAAGCTCAAGGTGAGAGTGAGTGTTGGTCAACATAAAGACCTGGGCTGTGCCTATCTGAAATATAAGGACTAATGTAGATTTAGTGCAAATCAGATGAAACTAAACTTCCAAGAATCTTCAATGTTGACACTTACTGAAATGACTATATTGTTGTAGCTAGCCCTCAAAACTGAGGTCAGTGGATCCAAAGATTCCTCATGCTGTAAGTGTCTGGGCTGTTGTAGCTTCAGCTTTCCCTAACACAGTGAAAGTAGCTCAGTTTGTTTAGGTGGCACAGAAACAACAGCCAAACCCCTTAAATAATTATCGCACATTTAAGATTGTATTCACTGCTACTAATTAAATTGTACGTCTAACAAGCTAAGAGGTAAATTTTGGCACCATACTAAACCATAACAATTATTAATGTAATTAAATTTAGCTATCTGTGTAGATAGCAGAATGGTGCATTTAGTATAGCATAAGCACGCTGCTTAAGCTGTGTTGTGTAATAGTGTATAACATAAGAAAAAGCCATCACTTTTTCCCTTGAGCAAAACAGCCATAAAAAAAGAGGATGCCTCAAAGTTACACTCTGTGGCATTAGAACAAAATTTGCTGATTGATAACAGAGGAAACTTAATACTCTTATTCTGACTTATTATCTTTGTAGTAAAGCCAAGGTCTTAGAAACAGTTAATTATAGTTTCAATAAAAATATTTAGATGACAGCTGTAAGCCTTCATCATTTCTACACATATGTTACAGAACTCTTTTGTTGTTTCAGTATGTGTAAAGGAAGATATTAAGATGAACAAGTAAGAACAAATCTGACATCCTTAAAGTTATTATCAGCAAAAACACAGGGAAAGAAGAGACAGGTTGTTTGGTCTCGTCCCCTCGAAGTTTAACTGAACGTGATGTGAATTGGTGAATTGTTGTGCCTCACTTAGTATTTCTTTACAGGCTGCACATGCCTCATAATGTGTGGAGAGGCAGTAACTGGGACACACTGGAGAGAAGAAAAAAAAACCCCACTCTTTTTGCCTACCTATTAATAAAATCCAGTTATTAAGATTTGAAATGAATTTAGGCTGTGCTACTCTGGTTAGCAGTTCTGTATAAGAATATTTGGGCTTTTTCTTTGTTCTCCGAAGGTGATAGATAGATGAGAAATGCCCATTGCCAGTATTGAACTCCTTAATATCTTGCTGCCGTGTGTGGCTAGCACATTGCAACAATCTCTATTGAATCAGCTGGCCCAGGTGAACTAAATACAGTCAACATCCTAGAAGGATTTTATTGAGCCTAGAATCAGACTTCATCTTTACCACTTCTCAGGTAGCTTCTTAGTTGATGCGTGTTGGTGCTTGCTGTGCTACCAATGTGGCTGGCTTCAGTTGGAAACAGCTGGTGAGGATTACCTTCCTCTAGGCTGTCATGCTGACATTTTATAACTGACTTTTGGCAGGGTGAAGAATTGAGCTACGTTCTGCAGCCGTGGAAGATGCTGACATGGCTAATTCCCATCCTTTTGTGGCTTTGCAGACTCACTGCCAAATGGCTGCAGTTCTGAAGAGCTGCACTGTATACAGAGGAAATGGTTCCTTCAAGCCTAGAGGTTGCTGGGGATTTTAAAGAGGTTTTCCAGGGATCGTAGATTTTTATTGAGCAGTATCTGAAGACAGGTTCTGCTTTGGACTTACAGTTTAATGTATGTATTTTCATGAGATTTGTTAGCAACAGGAGCTCCTTTGGGAAAATAAACCCATCCCCTGCCAGTTTTGGGAGGGGAGATGAATGTTCCATTTTTTTCTGAAGCTCATGTGTTTGTAATTAAGACTATTCTGCTCCACCAAAAATACTGTTTGGTAGTGCTCTTATACTGTGTCCTTTCTTAACAGTGAACTAACAATACACTGTGAACAATTTCAAGCAAGCTGAAGAGCAGGACAATGCCATCCACATGTGCTGTAGAATGAAAAGTTCTGAAAGGAGGAATTGGGGAACTTCCTATGAAGTGCACTTCTGACATGCCTCTTCACATCAAGTATAGCCATGTATTCTCCACACGGACTGAGAGGTGATATGTATACATACTCAGTTGCTTATTTTCATAATTACTTTATTTGTCCTTGTTTTCATACATACTATAGTTTTCTGGTATTATTACTCACAGCTGTAAAAAAAACCCTGATATTTTAAATATACTTTAACTGTTAACTTTTACTCTGTTCCTTTGTTTCCTTCCTCAAAATTTATTTTGCTTAATTAAATGCAAGGGAAGTTCTTGAGAGAGCTGTTTGCCTTGACAACAAATTCAACAGCGTTATATAACAGACTTATTTGTGACAGTGGTTTTGAAATATATAGTCGTGAATATTCACGATGGAGATGAAGGTTCTGCTTATCCTCTAGGGAAACCTATAACATACCATGTACCTGAGAGTCCAACTAGAATAGCTGGGGATTTGAATATTCAGTATTGCAGTGTACCATGTGCAAGGATTACTTACGGAATGGTTCACAAGTAATATTTATTCGTGCCTTTCAAAAAAATCATTCAACTTCCCTGAAAAGGCAGATAAATATCAGTGCAGGTTTTGCTTAGACTAGGTTGGTTTTGATAGGCTAGCCCCCCAGGCAAAACAGTGTAGAGGATGTCTGTGTATTAATGTATGGAAAACAGCTGCTTGTGAGGAAACCGCTAATTGTGCAAGCCTGGTTTTGTTGGGAACTTCTAACAGGGTACAAGCCTGTTGTATGATGGGATTAAAAGAAAACACGTAATAGGTGAGATGTGTCATGATCTGCTGTAGCTGGTCTTGATTCAAGCTCTCAGTTGACCATTATCCAGTAACATGTCAGGAAAAAAGCTATAACTCTTTTGTTTTAAAGCATTCGGTAAAACTTTCCCTGAATTAACCTAATAGGAGGATGTTCCACTCTGAGAAGTGATTTCTGTATTTGATGCCCCTGTTGAATGAAGTCTGTCCTCTTAGTACCCAGCTGCACCAGAATCCTCCAGTTTAGAAAACAAAACTGCTGTCCTGTACCTAATGAAACAAGTAACTTCAGCCTTGCCAAGGCAATTTGGGAATGAGGTGGCAGCGTAGTCCAGCAAAAAAAAATCTGGAGACTTTTCCCTAAATTATCATTTGCCTACTAGACTCATTCCTATCTGTTGTTCCAAGTACTCAAAGGTACTTGATTTGACTCATAATCAAAATCAGACCTTAAAATTAGTCAGATGCCCAGGCACCAATTGCCAAGCTAGTAGAGAATTCAGTGCACTGAAAGTGAGAGCCAGGGAGCTGTTGAAACACAAGTTAATGTCCAGAGCAGGATGTCGGCTTCATGAATTCATCTGAACTGGGGTGACTGGTGTGCGGCTGTGTGTGATTTGTGCCTGAGGCTGCTGGTGATGTGCTGCAGTGAGGGCAGAGCAAGGAAGGAAAAGAGGAGGGAGCAGGAATTTGAAGAGAACAGCAAACCACAGAAACATCTCTTTGATCTCTGGGGGTAAGAAAAGAGCACTCAGTGAAAGGATACAATTGGGGAAAACTGTCCAGATGAGCTATTTGTAAACTAAACTGTAGGACCCCAAAGAAGTGAGAATAATAGTTGTGATTACGTAGTACTATAACCACATTTCAGAAGTATTGAGCAAACATATAATAACTAATTGCACATTTTTTCTATAGATTTCCAAACCATCCTCAGGCATAATGTTTCATACCCTTCCTCTCCTATTTCATTAGTTGCCCAATGCAGTGGATTTGGAGAAATTAAAAAAATAGAGCTGCACTAGAGTAGTTTGGGTACTTTCATACTCTTGGATAACTTGCATCATGATGTATATAATAACTTGCTTTTTTCAAAGAAATTTCTATTTCCTTTGATCACTTGGAGCCATGTTTTAGAAAAGGTCCCTCATTCACGTCTTCAGATTCTTTGTGGTTACAGAGTGTGCGAGCTGTGCCGTGTTTAACAGCACATATGGTGTGTTGAGACTGACATAATTCCAGGGCTGTGCCACCATGTGGTGTGTAGAAAGGGAATTAGGGATGAGCATATTGTTTGTTGCCAAAGAAATGAAGTCTGAATTGCTTCCTGAAAACTGCAATTCCTGATGTGTTGGCACTGCTTGAGAACTCAAAACTGTAAGATAAAGCAGTGATCTTACAGTGAAGACTGGCCTTCTCCAGGGCTGTGCAGAACATGTCCTTTGGAGACATCAGAAAGTCCAGGAAAGTTCCATCTGAACTTTGTGTTTCTTCATGTTCTCTTCCCTTTCCAATCTCTCTCATTTCTTCACTTCTGCAAATGTTTACCTCTCTGACAACCATATGAATGAGAATAACATTTATTTTAATTCCTGGCCTGCAGTCTGAGATTGGGACTCACATTGAAGCCTAGTAGGTTGGACATCAGCCCTGGGACTGCTATGGAACAACTCGATAGGGTACTTTTCCCTCTTGACCACTCCTAAAGAGCTGAAAATGTGTCACAATATCATAATATTTTTGAGTGCAAACATTTGGTGTTGTCAACCTGATGGGATCTTTTTCAACTGCAGGAAAGTGTCATCGATATTAGCAGAGTGGCAGTATAGGAGGACATGGGAATGGTAAG
Organism: Megaceryle maxima; assembly: GCA_024605025.1. Lineage (NCBI taxonomy): Eukaryota > Metazoa > Chordata > Aves > Coraciiformes > Cerylidae > Megaceryle > Megaceryle maxima. The sequence continues at coordinate 122,443 of JANHGN010015077.1, read as the reverse complement.
CCTTTGCCTGAGACCCTGCTAAGTATCTCCCTTGGTGTTATTTGACTGGTAGTGCCAGATTCTTTGACTTTTGGCATTATTAGAACATACTTGCATATCTAGAGACAGAAAAAACAGTTACTCTAGCTTTTCAGTTAGGTTTTTTTATTCACTTAAGAAAATGTTAGTATCATAAATGGAATTCATGTGAATAAACATTCTTTCTTCCATTGTTTTCTACATTCTGCAAAGGGGTAAAGGAGATTACCCTTTGCAGCAGCTGAAGACATCAAATCCTTCACAGCCATGTGCCAAGTGTTGCCCTGTGGCATTTCAGCACAACACAGTGCAGCTTGTTGCCATTAAACTATGGGGTTTTGTTCAGTGTTCCTATCTAAAAGCACATCCCCTTTCTGGAAAATTAAGTGGTTTAAATCCAAACAGGAGTATGTGTGGAGTGTAGACTAGTGTTCCTTCATGTTTTCTCCAAAGGGCTTTTCTGACACTTCCCCTTAAGGCACAGGAAGTAGCTGGTATTCCCATCTTTTCTTTTTTTTCCTTCACTTTTGAAGGAATGTAGATTTGGGGGATGGATTTTTTTGGTTTTAAGATAGAAAGCAAATCAAATCACTGTTAACAACAATTTTTTTTTCTTTTTTCTTTTTTTTTCCTACATCCTCAAGGTGTGTGCATAAGGGTATGTTGTTCTAACATAACTAAAAGCATGTCAGAGCTGTTATAGTTTAACCTCAGCTGGAAACTGAGCACCACACGTTCCCTCATTCACTTCCTCCTGGTGGGATCAGAGAAGGGTAAAGGTGAGAAAACAACGTGTGGGTTGAGATAAAAAATAGTGTAATAGGTAGAGCAAAAGCCACAGCAAGGAAAGCAAAACAAGGAATTCATTCACTCCTTCCCATCGTCAGGCAGAAGTTCAATCACGTCCAGGAAAGCTTCATCATGCTTAACAGTTACTTAGGAAGGCAACACCGTTACTCCAAATGTTCTCCCCTTCTTAATTCTTCACCCAGACTTATATGCTGAACATGACATCATACGCTATGCAATATCCCTTTGGTCAGTTGGGGTCAGCTGTCCCCTCCCAGCTTCTCTTGCACTGCCTACTTGCTGTTGTGGTGGGGTGAGAAGCAGAAAAGGCCTTGACTCTGCAAACACAGCTCAGCAGTTACAAAAATATTATCAACACTACTTTCAGTGTAAATCCAGAACAGCCCCATACCAGCTACTGTGAAGAACATTAACTTTATTCCAGTCAAGACCAGAACAAGAGCTCTTCAAAGGTTTGTGTCATGCCAAGTTAACTTGGGGCATCTATCACTTGGTTTTGCTCTGCCATTTTGCTCCACAGCTGCAACTCTTCTCCTCCTGACACCAGGGGATGAGTGTGAGTCTATGATTTGTCCTCTGACAAAGTTTCAGACCTTTCCCTAACAAAAAGGACAGTCCCAACTTCCTTTGAATCTACACCTTTCTACAGTAACAAACTAACTGATTGCTTTAGGAAAATTATGGCATCTCTCAATTTCATTTTTATTAGCTGCTTTATTAGGATTTTTGTTATAATTAGACCAGGAAGGTCTGTCTTTTTACAACCAAAGATAAACTTGTTTATTAGACTTTTTTGATATAAAAGTGGCTTTGCGTAAACATGATTTGCAATTCTAGTGTTGACAAGTCTGATGAGTTAAAATGGAAACCTTTTTGGTTCTGCTGGTGCCCATTCCTGACCTTGCAAATGAGGAGAAAATGGAAAAAAAAAATATTGTTTTTATTATTAAAAATAACCAAAACAAACCCCAAAAAAACTATAGATGTCATTCAATTCTGTAGCTGTTAGTTTCTCTTCTATAGCTTTTTTTTTTTTTAATTGCTTATTAGAAAACCAACTATCATACTGAGGAAGAGAATTAGGGCTATTTCAAGCATATAATTTCACTGTTTCTTGCCAGTGGGAGACTCAAGGAGGGGGTTGGGGGTTTACAGTGGCTAGACAGACCATTAAATTGGTATTAAACACTTTTCCATATGAAGGAAGTCCCTTTCTGCCAAAAATGCAGGAGCAGGGGGATCGGTTTCAATGCAAGTACTGCTGGGATGGGGCTAGATAAACTTTGAAAAATTAAGAGGTCAGTGGGGTCAGGGTGCAGGCTTCAGAGCCTGTCTGGCTGGCTTCCTTATAGACTCTTGGAGAGTTGGCACACCAAAGCAGCATGACGTCTTGCATAAACATTTGATCTTCCTTACCATTTTTTTCCATGGTATTAACTTAACAGAAAAAAAATATATAAAATTGACCAAAGCTGTTTCATATCAATTTTCACCATGTGGAGCCACAGAAATATTCCTGTGTTGTGTCCAAAACAAAAGGGAGGGCAAAGGGAGAAAAAGCAAGTTGCCAAACTACTTGTATAGATTCAAGAACTGCTCTAGTTCCTAAAATAGCAGCACAACACAACAGAGGCCTCCTCTGGAACTATGATAAAATGTACTGCTATTGATTTTTCATCTGGTTAATCAAATGGAAAAGATAAATAATATAAATCCTATAAATCTGGAAAGATGGAAAGGAATGCTAAGGGATTGCTTTAAAACCACAAATCAATGAAATGTTAAAGGGCTGGCTAAATCACCAAAGCAAGGAGAACCAGCAGTGTCAGGGTTGGAGGCAGAGAGACACAGATCCTCAGTTGAGCAGGGCACAGATATATTTTCATGTTGCTTTTTTGTGTCCTTGGCTTTGGGGCCACAAGTCAGTTGTCCCATGGCAGCTAGTATGGTTCCAGGGCTGCTTAAGCTTCATGCTGTCCTCTGAAAATCCACCATTATCTCTTGGGACCACTATGTGCAATGCAGTCATCCTTTCTGTTTGGAAACAGGGACAACTAAGGTTAATAATGTCCTGCCTACTGTGAGTAAGGTGAGGCTGAAGCCTCGTCTGGCTGGATATGTTTCACTTTCCTGAAGCCAGAGCCAAGAAGAATTAAGGATTTGGCCCATAACTTCTGTTCTTACGAAAAACTCTTCTGCCTGGCTTGGCTTTCATTCACTTAAAAAATGTTTCAACTTCAAAGCACTAATTTCAGTTGAGTAAAAACAAATAAGCAGAAAATCTTTGCTGTGCTGTTATAAGCATCCCTTTTTATATGCTGTAGTTCTGTTTGGTTATGCTTTAAAATAGGAGATAAAAAAGGAACACCATTAGTTCATTTCAAGAATCTAAGCCTGACCATGAGAAAGTGCCTTAATGTTCCCATATGCAGCTTAGTGCAAACCTAGACTGCACTCTGTACAGGCAGTCACCAGTGCAGAGCTTTATGCTTGGAGGTAGGTCTGCTAATTTCCTGGGGAATTTCTGTGGTATATCTGCACTAGCAGATGGTATTGTAGTAGCAGAGCTAAACTCTGAGAGAATTTGGAGCTGTTAAATAGCTCAGGAGTCTACATTGTCAATACAGGATAACAAAAGTTTGCGAAATCTGCTAGTTAGTTTTATTAAAAAAAAAAAAAAGCTTTCTCTCTTTTTTTTGTCTTAAACATAACTATATTTGCAGAGCTGTTTTGCTGTTTCTGTAAAACAGTGGTGCCCATCCTCTTGTCTACAGCTATATAACCTTTTCTGTAAGTCTTCAAGGGCTTCAAGTGGTTCTGTTCCCATAGATGCATGACAATTCAGTCTTAGCATGTGTATTTACATACATGTAATTGTACGGGACTGACAGCTTGCTATGGATCCATACCTTTCATATGATCAAATGCACTTTGGAGGTGATAGGCTCACATTTGGAAGCATATGCATTCCTGACATAATGCTGGAAGAAAATTAATTATATATGGGCATGCTTGGGTTTCACTGCATAAAATATCTGAATCTAGTCACCTGAATAAAGAGGGACATTCCAGGTGACGTTACATTCCATGATGTGTCCCTAGTGAGACACTAAGGAAGAGACTCTAATGACATAGAAGACTAGTGAAAGCAACACTGGGGGAGAGGCGGAGAGCAGGATCAAATGGCATGACAAAGACAAGCAGAAAAGAGTCAATATGTTGTACTAAAAGCTGAAAATAACTCGGGGATATGATAAAATCTACAGCATGGGTGTGGGGGGAATAGAACTTAAAAGAGAAGTGGAGACCACAGAAATTACCAGAGTCCGTTTTTATTTTAACCACTTACAGGAAGGTTATGAGTCATCTCTTCCAGAGCTCTTTGATTTATTAGTGAGGTAAGTTTCCTGCCATGGAAATTAGAACCAGCAGAATTGTCAGAGGGAGGAAGAGTGTGCACAGACATCTTTGTAAACTCTACAAGGAGGCGGCAGCAACCCATTTGGCTGGGGACAGGAACATGTCAGAGACACAGAAGTCAGAGAGGAAGAGTTATGTTAGCCCTTAGAAACTGAAAACTAATAAAATTTGTTAGAATTTCAGATACAGAATAGATACAGTTAAATGAAGCATTCTGAACTTATTTTTCTGTATTTCTGAATGCAGAAAATTTCACTCTTGAAACTATATTGCTTTGGTAGGTCACTAGAAGGTCAGCTGTGCAATAAGTTGCAGAACTATGTTAATTTGTTCCACATTGGGCCTGAAGTCCACAATTAGGTGAAACAGAATGTTATGGAAACTACTGAAGTAAAAGTTTCAGATTTTCAGGCTCTGTCATCTGTGTGCACTCTTGGGACCTGTCCAGCAGTCCTGCCACAGAGCATGGAAACCTTTTGGCAGAAAGACATTGAAATGTGTGTTATTCTTTTATATGATTTTATTTTAATACAATTTTGTGGTTTGGTTTTTTAAAATATCTCTCCACTTGAAAATGTTCTCATAAGTTGTAACTGACAGTGAAGCCCAGAAAAAGGTTAAAACACTCCTAACAAAAATACATCCCATTGTGCTGTGTGCTATATCTCCCTGGGTATTGTTTGCCCCTCTGAGGAAAGTGGCAGGTCACTTAGCAGCAACAGACCTTCCTTAGCTAAACTGCTTGAGGCTTTGCATGGAAAGTTTTTTATGTGTAGATGTGTGGGTATTGTTACATACAGAGACTGTATTGAGCATTAGCAGTACAACAGGACAAAGCTCTCTATAAAATAGTCTTGAATAATTACACAGCTGTAAATAAGACTGAATGTTCTCCATGTTCACTCATCCACATTGCCAAACATCCTTTCTAACTCTAGCAGTTCACATCATCTGAAGCAGTGTTCACAGAAAACCAACAGAAGACCAGCATGTAAATATTTTTTCATGCTTGACTGGGATTCAAACTGGCACCATGTGTTCAGATACTTCAGTTTCCATGAAGCTGGTTTCCATTCTCAGCTTTGCAGATCAGGCCAGCCAAGTTACTGTCCAGGCATTATTCATCCTTACTAGCTTAGATAAAACATTAGTCACCATTGTATTAATATTTGTTATGCGAGTTCATTTTATGGTTTGGCTCCCCCCCATTTTTTTCTGATTCTTCAATAGATCCTCAATTTCTTGCAAGCCTTAATTTTTGAAACTATTTAACTTTACTATTTTAACTTCCAAAGTTGATTATTTGGCATTAAGTAAACAACCTTAGCCATGCACCTGCTGACATTCATCCAAAGTAATGCTCTGTCCCTATTTTATCACTTATGGAATTGCTTTCTAATCCTTTCCGTGGGTCTCTTTTAAAATAGCTTTCTTATATAATAGATAATAACATTTGTTATAAAATGAAAGTAAAACCAATTAAATCTGCCTTATTGTACTTACAAAAGAGTGATGTGTGTAAAGTCTAACAGTTTATTTGTGGATTTTAATCTAAAAGTGCCCTGCAATAATGTTCTCTTGTTCTGGGAACTAGCCATAATAGAGAAGCCACTGCCTGAAGTGATGCTGAAATAAATTATTGTGTGCTGGTATTCTAGCATCTGCCTCATACGTTAATCTCTGGAAAATGCTTGAAAATACCCTAAAGTAGCAGACATTTCTTTAAGTTTGAAAGCTTTTTGTATCTTTTTTCATTAACTCTGTAGTGCAGAAGCTTCACTGTTCAGTAAATGAATTGAACAGAAGCTTTTGCAAACCAAGAACAGATTGCAGTTTTCCCATTTCAGGCTCCATTTTATTTTTGTTGTTCATGAAGGATTTAAATTTGAGCTCTGGGGACCTAGGTTTTACTGTGCTTGCTTCAACATATGTGTCCCCTGCTAGAAAGAAGCAAAATAGCAGGACTTAAATGAATACTACAATAATTTAAATATTATGTTGTCTGAATGACTGAGGATTCCTTACCCTACCTTAGTTTTTCTCCTGAGTTGTGTTTGCATATGTGAGACTTTAAGTGCATAGTTTCTCTGAAAGGTGGTTCTGAAAATGCTTCATCCTTATTGTAAAGTCTCTCATTTTTCTTCTTCTTTATAACATTTCATTCACCCAGCCCTGGATCAGAAACAATACCATGTGATTTACAATTATATATGACATAAATAGTTGAAGCTGTAAGAGCAGCATGTAGTAAACAAACAGACTGTAGGCAGTAATATATTTGAATACAGGATTTCTATGCTTGAATAAACCATGAGTTTATAAAACTCAGCCTGTTTATAGATAATTTAGGAATAGAAGAATGCTTTAATTCATGAAACAACTTCTCCCACTTAAAAAACAATTCCATAGAATGCAAGAAAAAAATAGATGTGATGTACAGATTTGGTAAACTTAGTTGCTATTTCAGAAAAGAAAGTGTACATCCATTAGATCAAGGCCTGCCAATAGGGTGTGTATCTCTGAGCACAATCCCCTCATCACTGACCTGTGCAGTGGTACCCAAGCTGTTTGTGAACATCCTCCTGCAGTTGCAGTTCTGCTGGTTGAAAATTTTATTACTTCTAGCTGCTTGTCTGGTTCCCTTTTCTGGCCTAATATAGAGCCCCTTTTAGAGCTGCTGGAGGAGCTCCTCATGCAGTCATTCCTCAATCCCTTTCCAAGAAAGGGACTGGATTGGCAAAACTGTGTTAACCTAAATTTTTTAGATGATGCACGTGAGCAGTTTCACTAGCAGATCTGAAGGGGCAGTTACAGCTCAAGTAAGAATATAATGTGCGTCCATCACCTAGTTGTGTGTTTCACCCAGTGAATAAGTTTTGTCAAGTGTGTCATCAGTAATCAGAGAAATGTCAGGATGTGCATCTTGGCACACAGAATAGCTCTGTTTAGAGGTGCCCTTGGAGTGTCTGGGCAATCAGTGCAGAGTGTAGGAAGGCCTATTAGACAAGAAGGACCAACTTCTATTTGTCAATCTAGCTTTAAAGAATGCAGGTGTTTTAGAAATAATGGTTAGGACATTTCTGAGACTTTCTCATCATTGTTTTTCTTTTGCCAAAAGTTTCTGTTGGATTTGAAATAAATTATATCAATAGTTTATGGCTGATCTGAAAATTACTTTTACAGCTACAAAACTAATCTTCTTCTCCAAACAGACAAAAAAGTCCATCAACTCTCTTCCAATCTGAGCTCTTTTCTGCTTCTGATCCAAATTTTATAACAACCTCTGTGTCCCTTTCACCTTAGGTCTCGCAAAGGAGGAGCAAAGAAGGAGCTCTATTAGGATAAATTAGTATCTTAGAGACCTTGCAATAAGAAAAGCCCTTTACTTGTTCAAAGTATGGAACAGTAAAAGCTAGTTTTAAAATGCTTACAAAGGAAACAATTTGAAATGGGAAATCAAAAAAAGGACTGTGAAGAGAAAATAATGAAGGGATTAGGAGAGTGTGGTAGTCTCAACCTCCAAGGTTCCTTATGTATTTAATTAAGAGCCAATAAAGTAGGATTTAAATGTACATAAACTAGACACAGGAGAAACTTGTTAATTTGCACACCAATAATTTTCAGATTTTATAATTCATGAAAAGAAAAAAAAAAAAAAAGAGAAGCTTCCTTCTGCCTCCCAGCAACAGTTTAAACTGGAGGCAATAGTGAAATAGCCTATTATTAACACTTAGTTTCTTTGGCAAGTTTACTGGAAAACAGTGGCTAACACATATGACTGTGTCGTAAGGGATTAAGTGTTGGATCATAGTTATTAATGCACCATAAAATGTACTTCATTTTATCTTTGTATTCCTACTTTTTCTCACAGCACCCGATGTACCTCCCTAAGATTTTCACCACTTTGGAGTTGGTCATAAATAAACAATTGTACCAGCTCACAAATACAGTGATTTTCAATAACTCTCGGGCATTAAAATCACAAATCGCCACAACCAGCAAGTCAAAAGCCTGGACACAGAATTCCTTGGGATCAATTGAGTTTTCTCTTTCTAGGAGGTTTTAGTCAGTTGTGGTGGGTGGCAAGAGGTCATCCCTGTTGCAGTTCACTGTGTCTGCTGTATTCACACATCAGTACAGGCAAGGGAACCAAGAATTATCTGGTTCAGGTTCAAGTGAATTTTTCTCAGGTAAATCTTGATAGATCAGCTCTTGCCATTATCATTATTGTTATTTATTCTTAATCAATATAGGTCTGATTTATTGCCCACTCTGACTTGTGCAATTTATTCAAATCACGTTGTTTGTGGATTCAGTCTTAGTGTCCCTTCTTTTAGGCTATTTACATAGAAGGTAAATCAAAACTGATGTTACTCTGATACTGTAGTTGGTAGTAAATGAATACTATATTCTGACTCTTCAGCCACTTTTAACCTGTCATTCTCAAGATTTTAATTTTTCCCCATTGAGTGTGTTCACACAGAGTCTAAGAAATATATTCTTGAAATGTATTGTTAAAATATAGAAAAATTTCAAACATACTTCATACATTTAATTAATTTTATAATTAGATTAAGATGTTAAATATGTTTTTATTTCTGAACTGTTTACTTAAATGAATTATTAATCAGTGTTAATTTTTTACTGCTCCTAGAGTATTATAGAATATTTTCCTTTGAATTCCTATTGTGTGAGTTGACCTTGATGTGCTGCAGTAGCTCTGTACTGAATCATGGAGGGGGGGGAAAAAAAAAAAAGAAAAAAAAAAAAATTTCAACATGAACATGTCAGATAAAGATGTTCCAGTCTGCTTTAATCCCGACTCCTGTTACCTGGAAACTGTCTATCCAGTTAAATGTATAAACTTGAGGGGATGGTCCATTGAGCCAAATTTCATTATCTGCCAGGTAATTACAGCCCTTATCTTCAGCAGGGAGTTACCCATGTAGAGCTCTGGGCAGAGTAGGACCCATTTGTATTTGTTGTTCTCCCGTGGTGTATTTGTTTAATCAAACATACTTATCTTCAGCTTTCATTTTGCAGCTAGAAGGCCTGTAGCAAGCTGGCATTTGCATTGTGATTCCAATTAAGTTGAAATTATCATGAACTCATGTTCAGAAGCTGATGTTTAATGTACGTTAGATGAAATGGTACTTTGATAAACTGACTCCAAGGACTGTTATGACATTTCTTGTCTGCATCCTACAACATGATTAAAACTGCAATAGTACCACATGATAAATAGTGTTAGTTCCATCTTGTACTTTACCTTTCTGGCATAGGGAACCAACCAGATCAGTTTTTAAGGCAAAACTTGTTAAAACCAAACAAACCCTTCAAAACCAAAGACCTCACACAAAATAAAACACATACAAAAAAGTCACCACCAGACAATTGGAACATCTGTTCTAACTGCTGTGGCAAATCACAAGGATCAGAATTATTTTGAAATGGCATAGGAAATTATTCTTCTGCTTTATTTTAATCTATCTTGTCTTTTCATTGAAACAAGGGTTCCTTGGAAGTAGCGCGTTAGAAATGTTTACAAAATGCTTGCATTGCATCTTATTGGTTGGTTGGGTTTTTCCCATAACATTAAGTATTTCACCCATGCCAGGTGTTGTAGGGGTTGGCCAAGTCCAGATTCTTCACACAAGGATCTATTTTTTTAGCATCAGTCTTTTGAGGAAATAAGTTACTACAGTTCCATTAGACCGCCAGACTGAGGGTCTAGCAAGAAATCAATAGGCCCTCCTGACTTAAGTGCTTCCCTTTCAGGTCGTCTGTGTTTCTAAAACATATCTCATGTTATGCATTTGCCAAGGCTCATTTAAGCAGAAATTGGTTTGCTTGTGTTGTAGGAACATTTCCCCCTCAAATAAAATGAGATCAGTTCATCTTGTCAGGAAGTTTTCTTCTACTATTTCTGCTGCAAATGGTACTAGTTCTCTTCAGTATCCTGCTTTTCCTTTTCTTCCCAAGGCCGGTGAGGACATCTGCTCAGGCTGAGACAGAACAAGTCTGTTGACAATGGAGAGATGACCCAAGAAAGGCCATAATAGAACAAACCAAGACTTAGGAATTTACTGCAACATTCCCTGGCCAAAAGGAGATGTACAATAAGACAAAAGCATTATCCTGGTAAGAATATGTTTAAGGATGTAATTATTAAAAAATTATAGAAGAATAGGTATGGAAACATAAAATTAAATGGAGCTAAGTACGCAAGCCTGCTCTTGCTGAATCACTAATAGTGACGACCAGGCAGCACCAGCTTCATTTTATAATTAACTGATCCTTATGGCAAACATCACTGCCTCCATTTAAAAAAAAAATACTCTCTCACAGGTTGGTTGAAAAGTTGTGGGGCCTTCGCTGTCTCACAGTATTTGTATCTCCTGGAAGTTGAGCCTTCAGCAATTGTGTGGGGACTTGTGCCACTGCTGAGAGCACTGTCTCTGCTAGGGCAAACCATGCTGCTTGGGCAGCAGTTTTCTAACTTTCCCTCTTTGACAAAGCTAAGATCCACCTTCATGCTTTAGTTTTAGAGCATGGCTGGCCAGGTAATTTATCTTTTAAAATTTAT
>JANHGN010015077.1:96793-111509 GCA_024605025.1 Megaceryle maxima | reverse complement strand
GGGGGGAGGTTGCGGGGTGGTTTTTTTTGTGTTTTTATTTTGTTTTGTTGGGGTTTTTTGTTTGTTTGGGGTTTGTTTTGTTTTGGTTTTTTTTATGGCAAGTTATAATTGAGCTTGTGTAACCATGATAAAATATTTTTTAATTACTCATAGTAGTCAAGATACTTTTCAATCTGTATTTTAGCTATTTTTAAATTTTATTGCCTCACTAGTAAATATCAGTAATTTAAGATTTATGGGGTTTGTTCTTTTTCATATAAATGTTCCCCCTAAGATTAAGCTTGAAATAAATTACTTCATGTTGCTGCCCATTACTTGCATTCATGGGTAAATTAAAGTGTCTGGTTCCCTATCACTGATTTTTCAAATGTAATTAAAATTGCAGAATCATTTTTAATGCTAAAGATTAAATAGATCTTGCTGGATACAGTAGCTTTAGACAGGGATTTGACAGGTAAAATTTGAAGTAAGAATGGCTGTTGCCATAGTCTTTGGTTTTTAATTTTTCTCTACTGGCCTTTCAGGTGTACCTAAAAGCAAGATGGATTGTGAAAATATTTGCCACAATTTATTGGCATGTATCCCTAAACCAGGAACATATGAGATGAGAAACTCTTCATCTGGAAAAACGCTTGTAATGGTTGATATCGAAAGCTGTTCACCCATCCTCTAACCTGAGAGCTTTTACTAAGTTCATTACAGCAACTGAAATGACACTTTTCCTGCTATAATCTAACTACTTTAGGTTTTTGTTCATAGTAACACTGAAGCTCATTCCTTATGCTGATGAATGTATTAATATAATCTTGAAACTGAGCCTTGTCTTGCATGTCTTTCCCTGTTTCTTCTATGTTGCTACCTTGTGAGTGATTTCTCATAGTTACAGCATGCTTTTGTGAAGATATATCACCTCTTCTGTCCTGCCAGACACAGTCTTCAGAGTCTCAGTAGCTGGAGGGCAGCCAAACAATATTTTGCAGCTGCTTTGTGAAAATCTCAGTGGCTGAGACCTCAGTGATGTTAGGGCTTTCAGACATATCCAGATGTCAAGAATTCTTACAGGGCCTATCCTGAGCTTTGAAATGTTCACAAATTCCTGCGAATAATAGCTGCACCCTGTCTAAAGAACATGCCTGCACTTTATTTTTTTTAATATCTGTTCTATCTCCACTCCAGATTCCCTAACACATGTAAGTTTAGAAGGAAAAAAAAAATACTGTAAGCCATTTTATATTCAACTAAATATAGGTCAAACCTGATCCTGATATAAGAACAGAGATCATTAAAAGCTGTTCTAACATATTTCTAGCTGCTCGATGTATTTTTCATGTACTGAAGTGCTGGCTCTTGCCATACCCTCCTGTACCAATAGCCAGGCTAGCAAATTGCTGATCTACTACCATGACATGTCTTGTGAAGGATTTTTCACCCATGGGAAATTCTCCTGGGAGATTTGAAGCTTGTCTGAAACCTGTTTTGCACTATTAGAACAGTTTAAAGAAGCTGCCTCCCGTTAGTGAGTTGAGCCTGTTGTGTCTAACAGATGTTTGCACTCCTGTCTCCAGACTGCATGAATTCACATCTAAGCCTTAACCTGACACAGCACATTTTGAGTGGGGTCCATTGCCTCATGTTTGCTTTTCCACCCAATTCAGTACACCAAACAATACCAAGTGCTCTGTGCAGGGATAACCTGCAGTCAGTACCCAAGTCTCTAAGGGATCTCTCGGACAAAGAGTATAGATGTCTCTTCCCAGAAGTTTGCAATCTGACTATTATGCCTGTTTGTCTTCTTGGACCATATGGTGTTTGAAACAGTGATATTATTTTTTAATTTATTTTTTTTTCCTCCATTTATAGTAACTTGAGAGGTGAACCTGTCCTCCGTCAGAGCCTGTGGAAATTTCTGCCCTGCAATGAAAACTGGAAAAGGGCATTGTAAGATTCACTATGTTGTAAAATCATTTTCTTGCATATTGTCTCAGAGTTGTACATCTCATTGGTTATTAAAATATGTCTAAATTCTGACATCAAACTTACACCAAACAAAATCCTAATTTTTTTCCCCATGATTTTCTCTTCTTTCTTTTCAGTGTTCCTTACAGAGTCCTAAAAATACTCCAATCCTTGTGCTTTTCACATAAATGTATAGATTGCCCTTCATCTTCAGTAAGTCACCCTGGGGGCTCAGTGGATAGAGGAGTTTTGGGGGGACTTTTTATCTGTTGCCAAAGCACAGTCTCTGCTGCCAGGAAATGGGGCAATGGTTCCAGCTGTTGCTGGGAGAAGCAGGGATGCTGGTGCCCAGGAGGGATTAGTTTTATTTGGGTATAGGGCCCCACCTCAAACTTCCTCAGCAACAAGAGAATTTTATTCTCCGAGCTCTCTGATGTGGTCCTCTAGTGCTTTCTTACAGAACACACATATAATTTTCCTTTGAACTGTCTGGTACATTTAGCAGCTGCAAACAGCTTGCTTTCATTCCACCAACTCCAATCAAAGATGGCATCTGTCTTGTCTTCCAAATCTTATTATCTTTACAGTAAGTTCATAAACCTTTTGAATCTGACCATTATTCTTATGACTACTTTTGTCTGTTCGGACAATTGTCTAGATTAAAAAAAAATAAATTCATAAACCATTTGAAGCTCTTTATATTGGCTGTTTCTCTAACAGGTTTGTAATTTCATCTTTTATCAAACTTGGGCTGACCTCACTTGTCAACAAAGATCAGATATATCTGCTTCCTAGAATTTCTTTTACCAAGCAGCACCCACTTTGGTGCTTCTGTCATGTTCAGAGAGCTACTGTTCTTCTAGCTGCACGACTGCTTTTTAAGGAAGGCAGATGAAAATTGATCTACCTCTGGAGTTCACATTTTCTCACTGTTAGTATGTGGGCATGGTTTGCTTTGGGTAGTTTACTATTGCCTTTAGTTTTTCCCTTTCCTCTTCTCTAAGTGTGTAGCTTGATCATCTGTTGCCAAACTCCCACTGTGCCATTTTGAAGGATCTGCCTTCCTCTTTATTTTACACAGAAGATAAATGTTTCTTAGTCACTCAGAAAGCTACATGATGCTTCTTGAAATCAGCACTGATTCCAAGCCCTGGGTGATTGTTCAAAGTCCCCTCTTCCTCATGCCTGCCATGTTAGTGAGCTGGGGGCTGCCTGTCCTCAGCTCCTACTGCATTCTGTTGGATGAGGTGTTACTTTTTCCCATGTTCTGCTTACTTGCTGACCACTGAAGAAGAGTGCCTCAGAGGTGAGAGCTTCAGCAGCCTAGGTGTTGAGATTTGTGAGTCAGGGAAACTCAGAAGAGTTGGACATTCTTCATGAGAATTTTACTTTCTTCCAAAAAGTAGGGTTGTGTTTGTTTTCCTTTCTTGCTCAAAGCAGGTCTCTGAAGTATGTGTGTCTGTTTTCAGCTGGCACATGGCTCTAGGAAGAAGGAGCTGCTTCATACTTCACTACCATTCTCATCCTAGGTGTGTCCATGTCTAACCAGGAATGTAAACCTCTGTTTGCTTCTTCAGCTTTATTTCTGACAAAGTTGTATAAATTCTTAGAATAAAATGGCATCTGCAACTCTGTAAGTCAAAGTTCCCACAGCATTTCAGTTTCTACTGGAAGACATAGTCCTATTTTAGGAATCAGTCACCTGTCCATCCCTGTTGATATTGAGACATACTATTAATCTGACATCTCAAAGTCTGTATTTTCAGTAAGGTGCACATGAAGCTGCCTCTTGAGTCTCCTCTGATCCCTGAGTCCATCCATCCTGGAAATGTATGTCAGTGTGTCACTGCTGTTGAATGTCAATTTGCTTTTTTACAGTCTGTGCCTCCCCCTATTTATCATTCATATTGTCTCTGCTTAACTCTGTATCCTTACCATTACCTTTTCTACTTTTTTTTTAACCTTCTTATTTGCTAGTTGTGCCCTATTCAGGCTAACTTTATCATTTTCCTGCTGCATGTATTGGGGAATAGCTCATTTCAGCCCAGGCCACATAATCAGCACCCCTACTCTTCTTCCCTTGCTATGAACTTGAGAAATGTATTTGCAGAAATATTTGAGGGTAGGATATTTTGTGTACTTGAAGCCAATTTAGACACACAAATCCCAACATCTTTAATAAGGTGCACATCTAATGTTTCATACTGCAGTTTGAAAATTTATGTCCCTGCCTCTGTTTCTTATTTAGGTCACAAATTATCCCTGATTGTCCAGCAGTTACTGTTGCATCACTGCTGTGTTTATTTCATCCCACCTTTCTTTCTAACAGCTCTTATCCTTTCTTGCAGGTAACCCAATTAACAGTTCTATTCCATACAATTCAGTGGCAAAATCCTCACTGCCTCCGCTGTGAGCAGGACCAATCCTTACAAGTCTGAGGTCCTTTTTCCTCATGTGGGGATGAAAGGCTGTGTGTGTTGTATGATACAATGGGTGGGGTATGGGCATGTTTGCAGTTTCTGGAAATACTGGTAATCGTCACATGCTTTTACTGCATTTCTGCAGGTTCAAAAAAATCAAAGCAAGCACCTTCTGCCAGCCTCCAAATATGAGTTAGATATAGAAATCACATAAATGCCTCCTTTTTAAGGCATAGTGTAGAAATACAATGAGAGCAAAAGTAGTTCTGTAAAAAAAAAGTCTGTAAAGAGTTCCACCGTGTATTTATCTCCTCTACTCTTTCTTGTAGAAAAAGTGTAAAATTTAAATTTTTTCTTGTAGAATTTTATTATTCTTTATCAAATCTATGTGGTCTTCTTGACTCTAGCTTTTAACGTCTTAAATGGCTTCCCAATTTCTATGTATTTCACTGCTTACCTTCATACTCAGGCAAACAAATCTCTGTGGTAGGTTAAGGTATGCTTTATGTTTGTATATGCTGTGAATCACTGTTTGCTCTATAAGCACTATACTGACCAAATGCTTTTGTTCTTTTTGTTAAATAACTAAGTGAAAAAAAAAAATCTTCTAAGTTATGGTAGGTGATGATTAATATGTTGAATGAAGTCACTGTTGGTTTATGCTGTTGTTGAACAAGTGAAGGATGTGACCAATGTTTTAAAATATGTCAGCATGCCTTGGCATTTTGTGCTGGTTTTGGTAATGTTTTGGGGGGCGCACATTATGGTTAACACAAAATACATAATTTTGTGTCTTGAATATAACAATTAACTCGATGACATTCAAACCTTACTTACCTTCAGATGCCAGTTTGGAGCTGCTATTAACTGATAACTGAGTGATAAAGGGAAGGAGGGGACATCTACTGAATTTACACAACTCCTTTTCTGTCTGCTCCCTTGCCAGTAGGTTTGTGTCTTAGTTTCTAGAGACACAGTGAGAAAAGTAACTCTCTAAATAGGAGGACAGGTTTTGTGTCCAAGATCAGTGCTGTTCAGCCCCAGCATTGTTTCCTGTGTTTCTCCCTTCCCCTTCCCAACAGCCTTTGCCTCCTCTTCTAACAAGCAACAGCACAAAGCCCTGCCTACTACCTTTCCTATTGTGCATACTCATGGGGCATGGAGATGGCTTTTATTCTGAGATCGTCACAGCTCCTGATGGATAAATACAGAGGAAAGAGGAGACAAATTTTGTGGAAACCTTGGTTTAGTTGAAGTCCAGGGATGCTATAAGATAGAGAATATAGTGGGATAAGCTGAATGGCCCTGTGATCTCCAACCTGAGGTGGCTGCCAGCAGCTTGAAGGACCTGGATGTTTATGGAAATCTTAAAAGAAATATCTGGCTAAAGAGTTCTACTCCTACATGATCCCTTAGCATTCCATGGCCCTCCATCCTCCTAAACTCTTGAGAGAGGAGGTTTTGAGTTACCTCCTCTCTCAGTGTTTCATAGCTGTGACCTGTATTACTGTTATCACTTGAAACTATCTGGAAAAGCTTTTTATGGCAGTGTTGTGCCATTTCAATGACCGTGAAATAGTGTGAGTATGAGAACTTTCCTCCACTACTATATTTCCATCCCCTGCCTTAGCTGTTGTCCATTATTTATGCTGTTCTCTTTCAATACTAGCTTAAAAAGCATTTGACATGCTGACAAGGATACTGTTTGCCCTTGCTGCTTTGAAGGCCAAGAAGGCAAAACAATTCTCATTCTTTGTTTTCCCTTTATTTTTTTTTAGCTCTTTTTCTTTGTATTGCTTAATAAGCAATTGTACTGTAAAATAAGATTATGGGCTTTACTCTTGAGAGCAAGAAATAAAACTGTTTGATAACAGATATAGTGGGGATGAAACCTATTTCAAGAGAAGAAGAATTATCCTGTATTTCACAGTAAATATCTTACTGTTTTCTATGGTTTCACTGTGTAATCAGGAGCTCCCTGTTCTTTGAGTAATATGTTGTAGTGACCAGGTTGCCACAGTCTCTTAATTCTCAGATTTTCTTTCCTATTGCTTGCATCAACAAATGAGAACTCATGGCATTTGTACGGATGTAACATGCTTAGATCACAAGCTCTCATCGTTCTCAGAGATCTGTGTTTGACCTGAAACAATAGTCCTTGTCACGAAAACATCTCAAAGACTGAATTATGGGGTGCTTCTAATTATTCAATGTATCACACAATCTGATCTCAGTTAATTATCAAATATAGTACAGGCCACATCTAATACACAGCATTAACAAATCCTAAATAATATGCCTATATTATTTTTAGATAGTCTAGTCTATCTTATTTTTTAATTGATTTCACTGCAACTTTACAATTAAACCTGTCTCTGACATTCTGGGAAATAAGTGCCCTGTAGTCATGATCAGTTGGATATTGTCCTGTGTTAGAAAATGTTTCTGTAATGATAGCTGTGTTACACATTGTTTCTGCCTGTCATTATAATGTACAATGTCTAGGAATCCCTAACCCATAGACGATTTGACCCAACTGAGCAGGTTGCCTTTTTCAGTTGATAGCATGCATTATGTCATGGGCTACTTGCAAACTTTAATTTAAGGATTGTTGGCCTGATTTCCTTCTACGGTTCTTTCTGTCTAGTCAATGAAATCTTTTGAGGTTTTGCTGCTTTATTTGTATGTCACAACCTAATTATTCACACCCATTAAAAAAAGAATCAACTGCATGTAGGCAGCACAGCAGTAATATAGTGTATATATAGACATCTGTACTGTAGACTTACAAATTTAAATGCTCAAAAAAGAATAATGGTGTTCAAAGGCTAATTCATGTAAAGACAAGCACTCATAGATAGGAAGCATTAGATTTAAAATTTCTACATACAGGCAGGCATCTTTTAGGATTTTCAGAAGGGTCTAACTTAACAAGGTTAAGTGTCTAGTTACTGTTGCAATGTATCAGCACCACGGCCTAAAATCATTATGTATTTCTGAAAATCCAGCCAGGTACAGATACCTACTTCTGGATATCTGTATACTTTTGAAAGTAACTGTGATAGGTGGAAAGCCTGTGTTTAACTGGTAATCAATGGGATTTATTCATTAGTGATTTTTGTATCAGTATTAAGCACTGTATACGTCTGTGTGTGTATATATATATATAAAAATCATTCTGAAGTACTTGGCTACTTGTAGAAAAGGGAGTTTTTAGCTGTTTAGGGAATTTTCTGTAGAACCAAAACCTGAAAAAAGTTAATTGAAGTGACTCAAAATAAATAAAATTTTAATCTTTTCACAGAAGTGAGGTACATTAATGCAAAGCTATCAGTATATAAAGTTTTTAAGAACATAAACAAGTGGTTTTTGCTTTTGAATAATTAATGTAAATCCAATTTTTTTAATATATATGTATTTGTCTAAGCGTGAATTTCCCTTTTTTCAGCACTGAGCCAAGACTTCTTTCTTTGAATATGTCATTAAAACCACCTCAAAGTACCTCTGTCTGACACAATGGTGGTTTTTTGGGGGGGGGGGCGGGGGGAATTGCTTAAAGCTAAACAGTAATATAACTTGGTGTTATAAGGTGAGTAATTAAGAAATAAGGAAGAGTTGAATTAATGTACTGTCCATGAAATTATCATGCAGATAATTGTTTGGTTTGTAATTATATCTTGTTTCATCTGACAATAACACTGGCAAACTGTGGCTTTTAAAATTATCCTTTGTTTTGGGGAAAACTCTAATTTGTTTGACACTATTCATTTGCGTGTATGTTTTCCTAGGGTGTTTTTGCTAAACTTTGAATGAGCCACTGACTTGTGCAACTAGTCACATTAACACAGAAGATAATGTACTCCATTTTAAAAGGGAGATTGGAGGACCAAGTTGAATGTGCACTGTTTTAAAGTTAATAGCTTCATAATGTATCTAACTGCATTACTATTGTAGTCTCAGCAACATTTGAGCTGTTCAGAATTCTTTGAAATGTAGATGAGTTCTGAGGTATAACTACTCTCTTTTTGACTATTGATGGATCTTTCCAACTAAATATATGTGCTGACTGACACCTTCATGTTTTGAAGATTAAAAACATCAAATATGGAGAAATAGAGACTAACCTTGAGTCTTTGGTGCCAAAATTCCTTTTTTCCCTCACTAGAGTGCTTTGCTGCATATATTAACTCATGGAAAGTCCTACACAGATAGATAACACTTCTTGTGTTACTATGTTACTATGTCTTGTGCCAGCTGATACCTAGCCAATGTGTTAATATGGTGACTCCTTCATTCCATGGAACAAATTTCTTCTAATGGATTGGAGGGAGAAAACTTCAATCTTAATGTTATATTTTCCATCTATCGGAAGTATTTTTGATTCCTGTCTCCCTAGAGTTAAAATTCTGATGAACTTTCACTTCAAATCATGGTGTTTAGGAAAAAGTACTTCGACCAATTTAGAAATTTTTCCTTGACTGTTGTACAGTTATAGGAATACCAGGAATTTGTTGAACTTAAATGCAATCACATATTAAATTTTCTCTGGTAATTTTAGGAGAGAGCTTTATAATGCTTTGTTCTCCTTATTGTTTTATTTTTATACAAGTGATGACAACACTGTATGCTGAGGTACTATAGCAGCAGGGGTCTAGAGGAATACACAGGAATTTCTCATTTAGATTGCAAATGACTGCTCAAGTTTTTAACCTTTGTCATGTTCTTTATTCAATGGTGTCCTTTTTGGGAAAGTAGTGTGATAAATCCCAAATTACTAAGCTTGGCTTATGCCAAAATGTGTATAACTCTAGCATTAGGAAAGCTCTGAGAGAGGAACTGTGTTCATGTTCTGAAGGTTTCTAAATGTCAGAAAATATTTTTTCTGCACTTAAGTAGGATAAGAGTCTTGAAAAACTCTTCTTCCTTTTTAGACTAAATCTCTACTGGATGTTGTGCTGAAATTAATATTGTCATGAAAATGGCTAGTCTGGACCTGGAAATTTGCTTTCAAAACTGATGGACTACAGAAAAATTCTTGATAGCATTATGTACTAGTCGGAACAAAGCATCATGTGAAATAAGTAGAAAAAAAGCAGTGTTTTATGCTGCTTGCATTTAATGCTTGCTTTATTTCTTTATATTGCCAACACAACAGATTACAGTTTGAACACTGATAACCTGAAAAGGTTGATTGATTTGCCTGAGAAGGGAAACTGTAATCTTCAGAAGACACTAGTCCTGGAAACAAAGATTTTAATCCTCATATTGATGGATGTTTTCCTCCACCCATAAATTGGGGGAAATGATCATTTTCAGAACAAATTCACAATTTAAAACTGCAATTTATGGAGTTTCCACTTAGACACTTAACAAATTGCCATAACTAATTCTACTGAACTTAAATTACTGTGATATCCATAAACATTAAGCTAATACTACTTGGTTATAGAAAGCAAATGAATACAATCAATCCACGCAGTGGGAAATCAAAAGAAAAATGCTCTACTAGTTTAGGTGGCCTTCAAGTGTTTTCACTAGTCCTTTTAAGTGTGATCTCTCTGTACATGTGAAATTTTCCTATATGGAACTGCATTTTGGTAAAGGCTTTTTCAGCCCACTAATCTCATTTTGTATCATCTTTGCCTTCTAGAATTTCCTAAAAGTCAGCTCATTTTGAGATAGTTGCAGTTTACTATCATAGCAAAAAGGTTTACAATGTTCAACAAAGTGGAACATGTTCCACTGGATTTCACTGCATTGTTCAGAAAGCCTTGCTGTGGCCTCTTGTGTAGTGGATAGCATAGCATAGCAAGAGAAGAAAAACAATATCTTTGTTAAATCTTTTTCACAGAATCTTGTATGTGTGATGCGGAATGAGTGTGCTGAATACTGTGGATAACACAACCATCTTTGTTTGCACAATGAAGCTTTTTATATTGTACAATTATAGTTCTGTTGATCTAGTTCATTGCAACTGTTTTGCCTCACCAAACTAATATTTGGGTTCAAATGTTCACTCTGATGTCAAGGCCTGATATTTTTACCTCTCCCTTTCTCTTAATTTTATTGATTTTCTAAGCCAAGTATTCCATAAATTCGTTATAGTAAGATGGTTTATTGTGGAATGTGATATAATTGGCAACTGATTGTTAATGTAGGAGATTTATGTTGGCCTTATAGTAATAGTTCCTTATAATTGGAAACATATGTGATTTTTACTGTCTAGACTTTGGAACTTTCCCAGGAAGGAGTTCCAGGTGGTTATCTAAGCATAATAGGCCAAATGGCTACCACTTAAAGGCTGCAGACATGGGAAATATGTAAATGTTGCTGGCAAATGTGATTATTTCATAAATATATAAATTGCAACATATCCATTTGCATCTAATGGTTTGACCAGCTGATTTGTTCTATGGATTCATGTTAAAACTTGAAATTTGCTTTCTCTTGATTGCTCCCTAACCAATTTACATTAAATAATGTAAAATGGATTTTGAAAATTTTTTAACTGTATCATGTGCCTAACCTAGTTGCATTGATGTATAAGTGCTTATCTTGAAATAGCAAATAGTTACATTGTCATATTATTAAATTATTTCTGTGAAATCTGGTTTGGTATAATTAAGCTACATGGTAACTTGAGTTTTGTCTTCATTTGCTAGTAGGCTAATTTCTGGAAGGAACGTAGAAAGGAAACATGTTTGGAAGTTGTATAGCCGCCTAAAGCATGTGGCATTTTGATACTGTCCCCATCCCGGTTTGTCTTGAACATGCTCTGCATGTTAAAACATCCCTGGAGAAGGAAAGCACAGTTGGTTATCCCAGCATGAATACTCTGTAAATATTGTTCTGGGACCTGCACAGCCTGTGACTCACAATGAATATTTTCAGCTCTGGTTCTGCCTGTACAATAGGAAATACAAAAGAAAATAAGTAATTTGCTGGGACCTAACACAGCATGACTTGATCATTGTAGCTCACACAGAGAACACAGAAGAGATGCACTAGGAGATGTGAAAAGTCCTTTCAGTTCGTTTTTCATGTGCCAGATGGTTGTTTCTTTTTGTTTTTTGGTTTTTGTTTTTTTAATCCTACCTGTTAAGATAGCAAAGAATGACATACGTTATCTGGCTCTGCAGCCAAGTGTGTGGTCCAAATTATTTTCACAGAATGCCTGACAAAGTCTGCTTGCTTGCCTGCCTGCCTCAATCATTTTTCTCAACTAATTAGAAAAGTCTGCCAAGCATTGTTGGGCTAAGGCACTAATTATTCTCAAACAAATGTTTCAATTTTGCACAAGTTAGGAAGTGTCTCTGTTTTAAATGACTACATGCCAACATGCAAGAGTAGTCAGACCAGTTCCGTTTATCAGTATGTCTGGAAGTCCCAGAGGACCAAAGAGAGAAAACCATTTAAAAGCTGTCTGAAGTCTTAGGTGCCCTTTCAGGAAATAATGCTGTGATACTTTTTTTTATATATGTTAGCTTTTAATGAGAAGTAGCATGTCCACTTTCCCTCTGGTAATGTCATTTCTTGTGATATTCCTGACTGCGTTGGTTCTCAGATTCTTTTGGCTTTGGCACTGAATGAAAGGAAGTTTTGTTATTAGTCATGCAAGACTGGCCTGTTTAATCCTTTCTCAGGTTTTATAGCCTGTTCATCACCACTCTATCTGAACGTTAAAGATAGCAACAACATTGGAATGTCTTTCCTTGTAAAACTTCCAGATGAGTTTGCCAATTGGAAGAAACTTGAATGATTTAAAGGAAGTTTACAGCTTGTTTTTCAAGCATTGGTGGTGTACCTGGACCTAAACTCCATGCTTATGTACTCAGAAGTAGTTGTGAGCTTCCAGAATGGTGTCATCCCACCCCGATCATGAAATGTTAGGTCATGCTGATTTATTTCTGACAAGACTCACAGTTTGGTGTGTCACTAATGAGATATATGTGCCTCTGATCAGCTATATCTTTCCTGGTATATTATACTTCTGCCATCTGTCTTTCCCACTGTTTGCCCTCATCCCAAAAGCTTCTCTGTAAGAAGCGGATAGATTGCCAGTTTTAGGAGTCTCTTCGGCTTCTATCGGATCTACCCGTGTATAGCCAACAAAAATCAGAGTTTCTAAGAATTGCTTTCCTCTCTTTTCGCAAAGTAGGGACCTCCATATTTTTGGAGAAAAATGGTTTATATTTCAAACATGGTATGAAAAATTCAAGAACTTATTTCCCAGGGATAATAAGGGCTAAATTGCCCTTTTGAGCCAACTCAAGACATTGTTTTGTAGATATGTATGAGTTCAGAAATGTTGGATTAATTTTTTTTAAAGCATATATGAAGATCAAGTGAAAAATCAAAGAATTAAACCATGAGAATGGCAGCAGAACTTGGAACATTTCATTACTTGATTAGCTTCCAGCAGCCACCCATGACAATGAAGAAAATGTGCCTAAATATTACCGTATTTGTATCTTCTTGAATAAGTTACTCATCCTGGGATAAATGGGCTGGCATAATGTGCATTTGAGTAATGGTTTGTATGTGTTTGCTTTTTAACCTCTCCCCTTCCTTCTTTTAGTGGAAAATATGGAACCTCGTGCCTGAATACTTTGTATTGTTAATTGCTTGTTGCTCTATCTGCACTCACTGGCTTAAATGCAATTCATCTGCAGAGTCTGTGGTGTGTGCTTTTTTTTTCCCCTCATAAATTTTGAGGTTGTTTTTTTTGGGTTTTTTTTGTTTTTTGTAAAGAGACATACAGCATGGGAAAATCTACTTATTCAGAAAGAAATTGGCTGTAGACTGTGCTGGCAGCTCCTGGAAATATCTGCGTTGCAGGGGTACACACAGACGATCTCAAGTGAAGACATTGTAAGTAAAATGTTCCTGGTTCTCAAGTATGATGTAAGGCAACAAAAGATGAATAAACTGTGAATACCAGAGTGTTTCTCAAAGTTCAATCTATAGTTATGTCCCATGTAGGAAAGAAGGTTTTAAGATAATGGTGTTAAAAGCTTTGAAAGAGTTTTTTATATTTTGTCCTTCTTTTCCTTCCAGTGCATTCAGTGCATTGTTATTAGGTAAATTATTATCCCTCCTGATTTTGAGGAGCTAATTGTCCTTGGTAAAGACATGAGTTTTACCTGTAACATCAATTGCCTAGTTTTAACCTTGAAATGTATACTAAATGTACTAGACTTTTGGTAGACCTTCTTTGGTTTTTTTGACATCTGAATATCTCTGCAGATTCAATCCTCTTCTGAGGGTTGGAGCAGGAGGGAGGGTCTGGATTTGTTCAAGTTGATGTCTGTGCTCCAAGACCAGTTAAGTGAGAATACCAGGTTACCTACTCCTGCAAGGATTGTCAAGGAGACCACTGTCCTCCTAGAGATGTGCCTTTGTGCCATGAAGCGATCACTCTGTAGGCATATACATTTCCCAGGTCTTCCTCCCTCCATTTTAAGAAAGTTATTTATATAAAAGCACTGCCAAGCGTTGTTACTGTAGCAGGGGATCCAATTCCATGCATCAGTTTCATCATGCTTATTCTTCAAATTCATTCTGTGCATCCTCTATTCATATTTAGGAAATGCTGAAGACACAAAAGGGGAGGTTAAATTTTAACACACTACTTTTCTCATAATGAATCATTTTTCATAAGTTAATAAAGTGGAGTATCCTGAAATCAGCTCTTCTTGCAAATGAACTATTAGGTAGAGCCCCTTATATTCCCCTCATAAACAAAAGGGATTTTCTGGGAGTGATTCTACCGTCATTAACACTTAGGCATATTTAGGCTAATTCCAAATGTTAGTCCTGTACTTTACACAAATCCCCCTCTTTTCATGAAAATGTCCTAAATTATGTCATTTATTTGTTGGGGTTCTTTTTTGTTTTGTTTTGGGGCTTGTTTTTTAATGTAAAATTGAAATTTATGGATGGTCCTTGGAGCATGGTAAGTTCAGCTGCATGTTTTTGTGCCATATAAACCTTTTTACATTGAAGCTCTTTAGTTTTATAAACAAGCAGAGCTTCTTTAACTGAAGAGCTGTAATTTCCATCCAAGAACACTTCCCATTTTGTATATCTACACATGTGAGTTTGCAGAAATGCAATGGAAATCCAGAGGGAGTAGCATTCCGATGTAGCTACATGAGTGTTAAATTGTTTTAAATCAATCAAGTTTTATGACATAAAACCTATTGCTGCTCTTTCTCATGATTTGTTGCTGCAATTATACTTGATTCAGTAGAAATTTAATTTTACTTTTTTTTATTTCTTCTTTTTCAAATAATTCCTTAGGAGTTATTTTCTGACACCCCCCCCACCCCCCCATATGT
>JANHGN010015077.1:72475-96742 GCA_024605025.1 Megaceryle maxima | reverse complement strand
AAGATTTCCAAGTTGTTTTGTTTTTTTTTTCTTCAAATGAATGTTGTTGTTGAGCTGCTCTCTCAGTAGATTATTGATTTCCCCCATTTTCACCGATTATGTAACTGTAAACAAATTTCAACTGTGAATTGATTTAATGGTGCTCATCATTTATACCTGACCTCTTTTTTTTTTTTTTTCTTAATGCAAACTGAAGGATGTCCTGATTGAAAGTAAGGGGCTGCACCCTTGGTTTACTTTATTCTGAGCCGGAAATGTATCGACACTGTCCAAGAAAACAGTTAAATTGTTCTTTCTGTGGTGCTGGGGAGAGCAATGAAGTATTCTCTCATGGGTCTCACTCACTCTTCAGTTGTTTCTCAGTACATCAGTATAGTCTGTGTATTGCATACAGTAATTTCTACACAAGAGCAGAGCATTCTCTTACATAGGTTAGCCATAAACTCACCCTAAGGGGGATGGAGTACAATAAATGTGAGATTTAAGTTGTCAGGTACATGATTGCACATAATACTAATCTAATCACACTCCTGATGGAAAAAGGGGGAGACACAGCAGAGATTTACTGTTCCAGAGAGAGACACTAGCATTCTACAAGCAGCAGGGATAATTCTTTCTGTTCTCTGGTATATTGGTGTTGCTGATGTTGTGCTTGGCAGAAAGCATTCAACCTAAAAGGTTGTGAAGTTTATAGCTCTTCACACTGTGTCCCTGTGTTGTGTAACCAAGTAGGTCACAGCTATGAAAAGTGATTTCTTGAAAATTTTGTCAATGTATTTTGTCATTTCATGATTGATCAAACTACAAATGTGAGTTCTGTGTTTTAAGGCAACACTTTTGTCTGCTTCATTCTACCCCAGACAACTGTCCTTCCTTTTTCTTTAGTAGGAATATTCAGATCCCCAACCTACAAAAAGGTCAGTGTGATGCACGGGGTTTCAGTTGAACATGGATTTGGTTGCAATATATAATTGAGCTGTGGAATAAGAGAGTCTTTAAATTATGGTGTTGACTTTAAAAGTTGACACTGGCATTAAATGTTCTATTTTTGGAGTTCCTGCTTTAGTGGCTAAAGTGGACATTTATAAATACAGTGATCTGAATTCCCCTTGTAGGCTTGGCAGATAGTTTTGAAAGTTATGGTTTTTGTTTTTGGGGTTTTTTTTAATTTTCTTTTGGCATGAACATGTGCAGGGGGTGGTTGAGAGGTCAATTTCTCTATGTTTATAGGTGTTGACATATCTTCTGAGATTTATTTTAAATTCAGCGTGTTTAAAAATTGTATGGCAGTGTTTTTTAAAATACATTGTTGCCTAAGATTTTCTTGTTAACTTGTATGTGTTTACCATCACTTTTGTGACAGAACTTGGCTTTATCAATGCCTAGTGTTACAGGTAGACAATAGCTAATTAAATCTGAGTTTTCAAGGGTTCAATCACCACCATATTTTATAAAGGTATGCATTCTGTGGTTTTTATTTATCATAAGAGAAAGCTTGTGCTTTTACTGATTAATCCAGTTAGTAATGTAACTACAGCTTGGATCATTTATTTTCTGTTTTAAATGTGAATTTAATATTTAATCATAGTTAAAAAATATGTTTTTTCAGGTATTAGAAAAATTATTGCTTTCAAAGTAGGCAAAATAATTGTAAAAGTTTTGGCTATTTCCAAATAAGATCAAATTTATGTGATTAAAAAAAAATAAAAATAAAAAAATCACAAAGTTCATTTAAATCTGAGCTAAATACCTAACCAGTTAAGGCTCTGAGTAGTCCCCATGCCTTCATTTCATGCAGACTATAACCAGGGTATCTTTATTTGCTCTGCAGGTCCTCAGGGAGGGTGAGTGAAGGAGCAGAATCAAAGCATCCTCTCACTCAGACTGCTCATTCTCAGTCACTGTTTGGGGATGACAGTGCCTTCCATTCATTGGAGTAGAAACTTTTTTCAAGTATAATGCTGATAAAGCAAATAGGTGCAGTAATACGTTACCAGTCAGATCTTCTCTGAACTTTATTGTATGGATACCAAAATGACAGAAAACCCAGTAAGTGTCAGAGAGAGGCAATGGCTGTACAGAGCAGCCTTGTTTTCACAAAGGCACTTCCCTACTCAGCATGGCAATTTCAGACAGACTGAATGTCTCTGTCATGCATATGCCCTCTTATAACAAAATTCAGTTAGTTATTTTTCTGATGTAAAAAGACTGGGATGTGAAGCAATTAACATTTCTGTAGATATAATTATTCATTGCAGCCTGCACTTAAGTAGCTTTAGCCTCAAATTTTTGCTTGTACCTTTCCTTTCTGAAGCAGTATATCTTCATCCAGGATTAGAAGTATTACTTGACCATGAACTGATCTAAATGAAATATTTAGATTAAGAAAAGTGCCATTAGTAGTAAAAGGTTATGCTGCAGGAATCATAGCCAGTAAAAATGGAATTTCTGAAAGGGGGGATAGAGTCTTAGTCTCAAACAGCTCTGGAAAAATTGCGGCCCTGATTTCTGCAGGGAAGGAGGAGGGAGAAACATTGATTCAGAAAACATGTGCTGCACTCCACTGTATAAATCTGGATTTCAAAAATAAACTTTTTTAGCACGCTTGAAACTTGTTGCTGACTACTGCCAGCTAGAAAATTTAATAAAGAGTTTAATTTTGTGCAGCCCAAGCCAGCTCTGCAAACACATGCTTTCCCACTGAGATCAGAATGAATATCTAGTGCAGTGTGCAAGAGCCAGACTGTACAAGCAGGCCTGTCTACATGCATCCCTCATCTGACTTCAGTTATTGTTACGATGGGCACAGTTCCATGGCTGTAATCATTGCAAAGAGTGTGTGTCCAAAGCTCTGCTCCAAACTCTATCCTGCTGCCACATTTTCAGTTATTTTAGTAAGGCCCCTTCATCTGCAATCTTAATCTGTTTGGTAAATGGACACATTTACCTACCCAATTATAAATCTTTTTATTCAATACATCTTGTGCTCTCCTTGCCTATCTTTTAGTGTAGGATTTTATGTGTTTTGGAATTTAGCCCTAGCTATTTTTTGAAACATCCTCTTAACCAAAAGAGAGCAAATTAATAGATTGTGTAAAAAGTCACATAATTTTCATTAGTTCTTTTTGAGAAGCTTTTTCAAATCTAAATTTAGATAGTTGACTCAGTATAGATGGGTAGATGGGGAAGGGAGTTGAAAACATGTCTGTTGTCAGTCAAGAAACCAGCTTTTGCCTAGTGATGTGTGGTGATGAGAGGGGACTGAGTTTGCAAGAGCAGCACATCAGGCTGCATTTCAGAGTTTGCGTTTTCAGCCTAGACCTTTATCCTTCTACCAGAAGGAGCTCAGAGTATTGAGAAATTAATGTGCTGTGCTTGTTTTGGGTGGAGTGAAGCTTATGTAATTCTGAGCAGCGCTAACACAGAGACCTGTCAAGCCATGTCCAAATCTGTTTAGCCAGTTACACTGTGATTGGGGAAAATCTATAAATAAAGGAAAGAATCATTTATACCACAGCCATGTGACCAGCAATAAAATATCATCTCTGGCTCTATTCCTTCAAATAAACACCCCTTCCAAAGTGGCAAACAGGAAGAAGGTTTTGTTTGTCAAAAGTTAAACAGACTAAAGCTTTGTCAAACTGTCAAGAAATGTTGAGGAAAAAGAAAGCATCTTCTCTAGATTTTTGTATGATGGGAGCAGGAGACTCAGGGAATGGCAAGGAGAGCGCCCTCTTGTTCACAGTGAAGGCAAGAGTCCAAGAGGTAGGATCACATACGGATATTAAATGGGAAGAATATGTGCTGATAACTGTGAAAAGTGATTATTTTTCCAGTGTTAAAAGCAAAGCTGTTTGGGACAATACTTTTGTTTAGAGATGATCCTGGTTTCTCTGCTGTTACTTATGGGGACTGTACGTTTCTTCAATGCCCAGAACAAGTTATTCTCATTGCCTGCATCTCTGAGTACAGGGCACAGGGCTACCTGTCCAACGTATTAAGGCATTTCTGGCTTGGTTGTAAAAATCACAGATTCTATTACCTCACCCAAGCTCTATAACAAAGCACTGAGAGCCTATTCAGAGATTGTCCTATAGTTGGCCTTTACTGTGAGCCTGCAGTGTTTTGTTTTTCTGGCATTTGGTCTCTGTTCACCATTCTGACTAATGCAGAGAAAATCTGGAGTCACACTTTCATGTCTCTCTTCTGATCATATTTGTTATTCTAAAATAAATGCCACTGTGGCAGTGGTTTAGTTAGCAAAGCAAATAATGTCTTTTCAAATGAGAGAAAAACTTATCTTCTTTTATTTCTGATGATGCAGCAACATTAATAAATATATAATAGTTTTGAGTAGTGCTTTCCAGCAATGTTGCCTTTCTTGCTCTTTAATATGCAACATTATGTGATGTGTTTGAATCAAACTGTGGCAAATATTTGCACCTCTCACAAGAACCACCAGTTGTTGTCACAGCAAAGAGGTCAGTTGAGGAATCACTGAAGGAAATGTCTTCATAGAATCAATGCAGTAGGTAAGCAATTGGGGGTGCAGAAAGTAAAGGGCTGCAAATGTGGGGGGGAGGAGTGGACAGGACAGGCTGACCCTAAACCGACCAGCATGGGATTCCATCCCATATCCAGTATAAAGCTGAGGAATCATGAGGTTCTCCCTTTATTAGTCTTTCTCCCTTATTCCCTTTCTCTTCCCCTTTGGGAAGGGACAGAGGTAAAGAGAGAGCATCTGTCATTTGTATAGTGGACAACCAAGCTTCTAAACAATGACAGCTGCAATTGCACTCTCCATGAATAAACCAAATAATTAATCCTCTTTTCTATACGTAGTTCTGGTGCAAATTTCCTTTGGCAAAAACCTGTAGTAGGATAAAAAAAAAACAAAACCAAAAACAAACCACTAAATCCATTTGGAAAAGTAGCATGGATAAACATTGTTTTGCTCTGAGTTAAGTTTTGGGATGTATGGTAGTTATCTTTGAGTAAATCAAGTGTAGCACAGCATAATAACAAGGTGACCTACAATATAAACAAATGGCTGATGGATAAAGGGTAGTTCTAGAGCAGCTAGGGAAAAAAATTAATTCCTGTATTTTTGATAAGGATGGGCAAAAAATAACATTCTTATGCAGCATTTGCATGGAAGCATTTTGGATGATCGCTATAAGCTGAATGAATATCTTTGATTTTAAGTTTTGTTGAATACTATTGTGTTCCCAAATTGTATTGCAATGTAAGCCTCTGGACTTCTACTTTGACCATTTTAGGCTTCTTGTTTTCATCCTTTTCCTGTCATCCCCTGTTTACAGGAGAGATATAAAAAAAGGTCTTAATTTTATTATGGAACCTCACCCTTATGCAAGAGCTAATACTGTAGATCCATAGATAAAATTCTGCAAGCAAATGCATTCTTTGCTATCATGGGATTATGGAGATGTGGGTGAA
This sequence comes from Megaceryle maxima, assembly GCA_024605025.1. Taxonomy (NCBI): domain Eukaryota; kingdom Metazoa; phylum Chordata; class Aves; order Coraciiformes; family Cerylidae; genus Megaceryle; species Megaceryle maxima. The sequence goes on along the minus strand of JANHGN010015077.1, from coordinate 91,285 downwards.
AGATTAGGCTCCCCTGAGAAACTCTGTACTTTTGCTTCAATACTTCAGCTGAAGTCTTACATGTACATTGCTGGTTTTTTGTTTCATTCACTTTGTTTTATTTTGGCTTATAGTCATGATGAAAAAAAATGAAATAAAAATAAAAACTAAATAAGCACTAACTAGGGCAAATTGATGTCTGCACCATTTGTGTGAGAGAGGGGTTTGGTTTTATTCTGTCAATCTGAAACATGAGGCTGGTTCAAGGAAACAGTTGGCAATAAGTGTTCTGCTAAGCAGGCAGTTGCATTAAAGCAACACTAGAGGACTGATAAACCAGGAAAAAGGAATTCAGTTCAAAGGTAAGGACTGCACAACATTCAGAAAAAGGAAGGGAGAGAGTTTGCAGATGTCATGGACATGCTGCTTACTCGTGGAGCTTCAGTTGTGTGTTGCTGAAAAATACTTGCCATGAAGAGCATCTTGGTTATGAACTAGAGCATTTTGAAACACCCATTTTATAAAAGTTTATAGGGGAAGCAGGAAACCTAACTGATGAAGTTTCAATTAACTGCCCCATTTGGCAATTATTCCCACAGAAACCAACACCCTGGGAATTTTGCTTGACAGAGCCCACTACAATGCTTATATGGCCTGATCCTAGTTATGCAAAAATCTACTTAGGAAAAAGTAGTTTTAAAAATTTAGCTATCTTTTATTAGGGTCTAAGGTATTGGGATGAAGGGAGTTTGGCTTGGATTCTTAACTGCTGTTCTGTTTTCTTATAACTCCAGGTTGTTTTGCCCTAGAAATGCAAAATCCCAGAGTCATCTTGCTAAACTGAGATGTTAAATTTAGGATCACATGTGTCCTAGATTCCCAGTATAGTCAATGAGAGATATAAGCATCTCCAAAGGATAACTTGACCCCTGCATGAGCTGAACCCATCCCAGATGTAACTTTTCTTTGTCCATATGGTTGTGAGGAAGTGTGGTTATGACTAGACACAAAATTTGCATGCTTAATTTATGTAGCTATGTTTAGCATTGTACCTGTGCAAGTATGTCTTACTTAGCTTTGCTTCTTTAGGCAAAATGCCTTATGGTATTTTGATATATATAGCTTGTCTTAAAATGTGTGAAAAGTGTGCAGAGAATCTTTCTGAAGCTAAAATTCTGGCTTTAGTTGCTAAGCTAAGGCAGAGAGGGGCAGGATAAAGGAAAGCAGCAATAGATGTTATGCAGCATGTAAGTCTGGGAAGTGCATAAAGTTTGGATATGGGGAGTGACACCTTAAATACTTCAGTTTTGTGGAGATATGAGTCATAACTATCTAGTATTTGAGGTCAGAAGAAACTGGGGAGAAAGAGAAAGATGCGGTGCTGACATGACATGTGAAGGGACGCTGGAGAGCATAGGGCTGTGCTGAGGACAAGACATGCAAAACAGAAAGACATACTGTCACAGTTGAATAGGGGGAGTTGGGGCATGCTGTAAAATGCATGAAGGGTTATAAATGTTGTTCTTAATGTTTTCCACATTTATAATAAAATAGATGGTGCAACCTCATTCTGAACACTTCCTGCAATTCCAGCCATCCCATCTCAAGAATACGTTGGAAGTTGTGAAGCTATAAAAGAAAGCAACGTAATCAGAGGAATGTGATGGCTTCTGTGCAAGGGAGGATTCAGTGACCTAGGTCTCTCCAGTTTTGAGAAAAGGTGACTAATAACAGGGAAGCAAGCTATACTGGAGCTACATAAAACCAGGAGTGACAAAGAAAGTGAAAAGATAGTAATGATTTATTATTTGTCACTTGAGAAAAAAACAAATGAAATTATCAGGAAACACATAATTAAATTGTGGAAGCTATTGCTACAGGATGTTAGAGATGCCAAAATACAAGCAGTCTCTTAAAGTGATGAGAGAAACTCATGGAAAAATAGCTCATAAAGAGCCATTAAAGATACTGATATAGGGCCAGCCTCCAGCTCAGGAAGTTTCTAAACAGCAGGTTTGCTGAGAATTGTCGGGGCATACCCTGTACTTGTCCTATGTTCATATGCTTTCCTTAGGCATCCGTTTTGGCTGTTATCAGAGACAGGACACCAGGAGAAATGAGTCTTTGGTGTAACCTGCCATTGGCTTTCTTCTCGTTAAATCACACAATAAAGGTCTGCGCTAAGCTGTAGACTGGGTGCAATTTAGCTCTGTGAATTTTAACTTCTGCATTCTTTCATTTACAGTATCACTTAATCATCTGCAGAAAAAAACCCAAACAAACAAACAAAAAAAACCCAATCTATTGGGCTAAATCTGGTGGTAAAATCCAGGGACTCTGTTCCCAGTGTGCTGTCCTGTGGTCTACGTGTCATGCTACTGGCCCATACTATGTGCATTTTAATCTGTTCTATGGAAATCATCTTCTAGTTTTTCACTGTAACTGTTTAATGAGAATACTGCCCTTAGATGAATTACCTTTATTTAGAAGCCTTCTTTTTACTATTAGTATACACTTGGAAAATTGTTACCTAATATGTAGACCCTTGTCTACAGGTCTCACTGAAGGCTGTTCCACAAGCAACTACTAAGTTACATATAATGGAACTGCTACTATCTTTTTGGAGTTATTAGTCACATCACTCAAGTTTTTGCTCCAGTCCCCGTTGCTCTGCCTTCTTTAGATTAGCAATATTTGTAGTCTCCTGCTGAAGTACTGCTGAGACAGCCAGAAATAAATGGTAAACACAGTGGGATGCTGTATGCATTCTGTAGCTTTCTTATGGTTTACCCCAAGATGATTTTCATACCCATGTGACAGTCACTAGGAGGCCAAGAAGCTTTTGTTTAACATTCATTATGCAAAGTGATCTTTAGCTTAAAGTTTGGGTGGTATTTCCTCTGAATGTTATTCAGAAGGGAGTATCTGCCCTTCCCTATGTATCTTTAGTATTCCCACTGGTGCAAAGTAAATTAGTCCTGTCAATACCCTTTTACATTTTAATTTCTAGCATGAATCCTTTTCGAGAATTACTCATATAAATGTGGTGTCATACAAGTATTTACTGCATTAGCATTTAATGGGTTGCTTACAGGCAACTGGAATTAAAATATGAAGAATTTTACATTCCTGTTGAGGAGAATGAGGATTCCAATGTCTTGAAAAACTCAAGAAATAAAATATTCTATTGTCTTTCAAAGTAATGATTAGCTATCCTGACTTCTTGGACACTCTGTCCCAAGGAGTCTGGAAAGCATAAGATTCCGTATGGAATCAGGGTAGTAGTCCATCGTTGCTTGGCATGAGTGAATCCCATATTGAGCTGAAACTCTCACAGCACCCAACTTCCAGGTGTTTGGCCCAAAAGCTGTATGTGTTGCACTATTTGCAGAATAGAGCAATCCGAGAGTTAAGGCCATGAAACCCAAGCTTTTGCAGCAGTTGGAGAGGTAGCTTGCTAGGAAATCGGGCACTCTTCCTTTGTGTCTGTTCACTTGGTAGAGATTTCTTGAAATAGATGTTTCTATGACAGTCTTATTTCAACAAATTGATACTTCCCAACAAAAACATGTCCTGTAAGAATTCCCTATCTAGCTCTAATTCAGACATCAAAGAGGGCGAATATATATCTTCATTCTGGGTTTATTACCATTTCATTCCCTTCTCCATTTTGCTCCATTTCCTTTTTAACTTATTTCCTCTGAAAGTAGATGCTGTGAACTGATTCTACAGAAAGGTACTGGTTCTGATGTCTCTTGGGTGCTTCTTTTATCTGTGTTGTTACAGAAGAAATTGCAGTGCTGGAGGGCATTCAGTTTTTAAAAGGTGACTCACATGATTATTAAGACTAATTGATCTTGTTACGGAGTTTACTAAGTGACTGCAGGACCTGCCTTTACTTGTGTTTCTCTCTTACTTTCATTCTGTTAACATGGGGACAGCCACACGTACAAGCACACTTTATGGGATCAAGACTGTGCTTGAAGTGTTGAAATTGGGATATTTTTTTTTCTGCATTTTTTGTTTTGTTTTAAGGTGTGTGTGGCCCTCCCTCCATCACTTCTGGAAGCATGGAAGTGTCTTGCCTAGACATTATTTAAAATTGACATTTAGTATTTGCTTTAGAAAGTCTTGGAAGACTGCCAAACCAAAGCAAACACTTCTTGTGAAATCTTTTCTGAACGTGTAGGGAAACCTCACAATCTTTAAAGCTGCAAAGTGTCAGAAAAATCAGGGACACTTGTAATGTTTGTGCAATGCTACAAATATGCTGATATGTGAGAAGCTGAGATATGAAGAAAAACAAACTACTTCTTCATTTATCCCATTCTAGAGATAGATGCTGTTAAAAATACAAAGAGAGCAACTGCTGCCCAGAGAATGGAAGAAGATTATGGCACAGAGAAGGCTATTTGCAGGGGACAGAGAACACAAGGTTTGATCAAATGCCAAATTAATTTGCTGCAAGTTAGTCTGTGTAAATAGACATCATCTGAGACCTCCAAGTGTGTCATTAAAAGGGTAACATTGGTCATGTCTTACAGATGGGAAAACTCAATAATAGATTAAGTGGTTTTCCTAGAGTGGAAAACCAGGGCACCGATAGGGCTAAGAGAAGAACTGAAACTTCTGGAATCCCATTTTTTTTCCTCTGTTGGCCATGTTGTCTTAATTACAGGGGTGAGAACACTAAGAAAACCAATCCTGGGTTGCTCTTTGACTCTGACCTCATTGCATGCTATTCCTTTAAGAGAACTACTTAGAAGCACATTCTCTTTCTGCAATCCTCTAAGAGCCATTTTGTTGAAATCTCAAAACTAGCAGCAGCAAGCAACCCTTTCTCACTTTCCAGCTTGATAACAAGCCTCACCAGTTGACAGTTTATTTTCTTTCCAACAATCAAGTCTTGACTGAAAGAGCACTTGATTCTTGAGTAGGCAATAACAAGTGTAGGCATGGAGTTGTTGCCACTTGTGCTTTCATTTCAACAGAGTAGAAGAAAACCAGATTTGCTGAAAATGAATTGAAATGTTTTCCTTAACCGCCTTCTCCATGTACATCTATTTTTTGTTTCTTAAATGGCATTCACAGAAGCTGACAAAGATTTCCACTTAGTTTTTATGTCTCTTTCTTTTGGCTTTTCATTTTATGGTTATATAACAAGGTAAAGGACTTATCTTTCTTGTTTACTTTTATAATGAGGTAAAAGAACTTCTGTCCAGCTATGGAGGTGGTGAACAGAAGAGATGATTCTGAAACAATCTAACAATGAAGTTCACATAACCTTACTATATGTAGTGAACTCAAATGAAGAGGGAGGTCAGTGAGCACCATGTAAAGCTGTGCCTTTAGAATATCTAGTTAAATCAGGGAATGCATTGCCTTCCTTGTGCCTATAGTAGCTAGAGGGAAGAAAATTATATAAATTATAAGACTTGACCAAGGTATCTGCTCTGAAGGCAAAATAGGACTTATGTGAAACATTTGTCCATTCCTATTTCATTCAGTCTTTCCCTGTTCCCAGAGCTAAGCTGGAAAAACGTCTAATGTATATGTATGCTTGCAAGTTTGGAACTCTTGGGGCAGGAATTGTCACTGTTTTGTACAGAGCCTGAGGCATTTAAGTATTGGCCTTGATTTGGACCCTGAGGGGTTACAGTACAGAAGTATTGTGTGCATAAAGAAATAGGATTATGGAATTACTACTAATTGTTCCCAGGAAGCATCATGCCCAGAAAGACGCCTTTTATGTTCCCATTCATTGGACTAAGATACAGTCATTGGCAGCTACCTCACAAAGTTTCCTTTCTTAAAACTGCTTATCATGTTTCATGGGTTATTTTCAAAATATTTTGAGGAAACTTCATTCTGGATTAGTTTAAAGCACCATGGCTCCATTAATTTCATAAGTTTATTTGCATCAGATATTGCTATCATCCTAGATCCCAGAATGTCAGTGCTGTTTGAATAGAGTACCTTTAAAATCCCATCCTTCATTAGAATAAAGCTGTTTTTCTTTCTGTTATCCTATATAACAGGTGCTATTACAAGTAAATGATCTACCGTCCCCACAATTTCTTTGAATTCTGCTTCTAAAACTCTCCTTTGAATCATATTTTCTTGTAGCTCTTGGGGTTTTGGGAAAAAAATTCTCTTCAGCATTATGCAGACATTGACTGGGAAATCTCTTTATCAGTGGTTTGAATCAAAAGTAATATTTTTTTTCCTAGAATCCATTTTAGTCTCCTGTACTGCTGGTTCTCAGTGTGAAAGAATCTATTTAACTGCCTGCCTTTTGGATGGCTTTTAATGTTGTTTTTAGATTTATACAAGCAGTATTTTGCCAATGAGCCTCTTCATTTTCACCACTAGAATGATTTTTAATGGACATCCAGTAGTTTCATACTAAGTAGTTTCTTTCAGCTTTATTCTCCCTAGGGAGAAATGCACTGAATGGCTGGAAATGTCAGTAGCTGCATTAGCCAAAGAGTTTAGCTGCTGCCACCTCCTAGATAAATCTTGCCCTTTTTCATTTCTGTGTTTCTTACTGTTTCTCTCAAAGAGAGCCAAAGAAACTTCCTGTCTGGCATAATACAGATTAGGAACTAAATTAGCAGCTATTATACATGGGCATTTTTCTACTGATTTCAGGGTGAAATCCATTAAAACTGGCAGAAAAGTTGGATCTATTTCCACAGAGTCAACAAAATCAACTAGAAATATGAAGCTGAGAAAAAGGAAGGAATGTGTGCAGCTGTCCTCATTACACTCCAGCTCAGCCACTGGAAAGTGTAATGAGGACGCAGGCTGCCCAACAGGGAAGATACATATGGCATGGACACTGCCACTTCTCTTAGCTATTATTTGGCATAGATGAGATTTAACATGAAAATAAATTAGCCAAGATACTCATCCTTTCCTCCAGAGCATCTGATCGTGGGCCTGTTTGGAGACTGGAAATGAATTAGGTGAACCTTTGGTATTATTCAGACAGGCAGTTCCTCTTTCGCCCTCATAACCTGATAAAATCTGGCACTGCTGCTGTTGATGACTTAGTCATGTCTTTTGTCTGAAAATGTACAGAGCCAAGTCTTCTCACAGGCATAAGTATTGCTGATATTAATTCTTATACTTGTCATCATTTATATGCATGTTGTGGTGATAAAAAATAACAGATAGATGGTTGAAGAAATTCTTTACCTTCCAGCACCTATCAGCATATTTTGCTAGTTAGCTGACCTCTCCAAAGTCCATGACCTTAGATACACTTGCTTTTTGCATGTTATGTGGCAAATAAATTTGGGATTCTCATTGTATCGTTCATGTTACACAGAAGTATCACATGATGTTGCTTAGAATATAGCTCTGGATCTGTTTTTCATGCAGGTTCCTCAAAGAAAGGAGAGATTGTGCTCTAGAGCGATAGAATTACATAGTTGCTTGATTAGAACTGAGATATTGTGTTCAAAGTTCTTGATATTTAATACTGGAGTCAGCATGTTCCACAGCTGTGCAGTTATTTCCAGTGACAGAAATCAGATTTGTAGGAAAAAGATTATATGTCCTGAGTCATCAGCGTGGATTAGCCCCCAGAAATGTTTAGTGTAATGGATTTATCAAACTCTATGGTTACTTGTAGCATAGTTGTTTTTACAGCTTCCTGGTAAAGCTGTAATTTAATTTTTTTTTTTTTTTTTGAACTACTGAAACATGATGACCACCCTGACAATTATGTCAGGGTGCATGTGTTGTTAATGAGAATACTGGAAGGCTTTTCAAAAACCATTGCAACTGTTTTTTAGTTAGTCAAACATTCAGCCTTACAAGTTTATTCCAGTTAGAAGGAGAATTCGATCTTGGAGACAAATGTCTTTCATGTAATACTGTTTATTTAAAAGGATGTGCCAATCACCTTTTCCTTGAGCATAGGAGGATCAAACAACAGGAGATTGTTTACAGCTGGTACTCAGACTCAAAAGCTCTGTCTAGGATTTTCTAAGTGTCACATCCCACATTTGCCCAGACTGCATCTGGATTTTCTTTCTAAAATTCTGCCTGTCTGTGGCATTTCTGTTGTCCTTTTTGCCACATCCACACACCAGTCAAACAAACAACCTTTTACATAATTCAATTTCCTGACTGTTCTTTTATATTCCTGTTTTGGCCTGTGAGAAGCTGTATATTGGGTTCAAGGCTTTATTTATTTAATATATATATAAAGGAGTTTGACTCTTGTGTTCTAAAGGAAGGATATTGGCTTACAATAGCCTCTTCAGCAGTCTCTTCTGTACTATTATTCCTTTTCTTTAATAGTTATAAAAGTTTGATATTATGTGGACAAGCCCTAAGAAAACAGATCTCTTGTGCAGAAGAGTTCTGGAAGTGGGACACTTCCCATGCCCATGTTTTTTTTATGAGTATGTGGAAGATTGTAATGGGAATTGTTTGCTTGGTAACTCTTAACATCTGTACTCATCATTGTCTGAGAGTGAGTGGGTGTTTCTTATATATGAGAAAACTTTCCACTATTCACCCCATCAGAGTGCGAATTAACACAAAGGGGGAGACAATTACTTTAGATCAATGTCCAGAAGTATTTATAGCCAGATAAATGTCTCTGACAAGCCTTTCCCTCCCTCAGCCTTGCTCATGGGAGTAGCAATTGATTGCTGCACAGTACCAGCAAGTTTATCTGCTCTATGAGACAAGATAGGTAGCTGAGCTTGTGCACCCTTCTCACATCGGAGAGTTGATGATGGGTGGGGATTTTACACCCAAGAAGGTTTGGGTTGGCCACAGATTGTCTGTAAATCAAGTTCATTTACTGTCATTACTGTATTCATTTAGATATAGCTTCTGCTTATCATCTGGTCAATTAGCCTTTTGTCAGCAATATTGTTAAATAGTTCTCCTCTGGTTGGTATTACCTTTGAACTGGTCTTGTCAATCTGCTTCTTGGAGGGTGGAGCAGTAGTGTGGACAAAAGAAAGGTGTATGCAACAAAAAGCAAGACTAAGGCTAGGGGGAATCTGCCAAGTCATTGTATAGGACCAGGAATATGTATAAATTGTCTTGAAGGCTTATTTCAGAGACTAAATTCTTAAACTTTCTCTTTTCATCACTCAGGTTACAAAATAAATGAGCTAGATATTTTTAAAAAAGATAACGATAATAATAGAACATTGTTCCTAAAAGCTAACTAGTTCAGGTTGTGCTTCATTATTTACAAATTCCAAATATATTTTAACATATTTTGTCCAAGCAGCATAGTGGTTTTTATGACATTCCTTCTCTTGACCTTCTTTCATTCTTATCTAAATGTCCCCAGATTCTTTCATCTCTCTATAGGAAACTGTCAGATGGTTATGTAAATCCAGCAGGCAGGATGGGTTTTTCAGTGGCACTTATGACTCTAAAGACAGTCTTATTTTGCTTAGAGCAACCCTTATTAAATTAAAAGGCCACCCATTTGCAGCAGTAGAATTGAAGTTTCAAATTGCTTTTCTTTGGCACTCTGACATAGAAATAGACAAATATGGCACAGGGCTGAGTTTGCTCCTTCCATACATACTTACGGATAACTTTTGGGATACCAGATTTGCAATAACCTAAAACCATTAGGAATGGCTCGTGAACATTCAGGCATGCATATGTAATTCCTGTGAACTCAATACATTTACGTGCGTGCTTGTAAAACAGAAACAGGTTGCAACTTATTAGTGGAATAAATGGAATTGCTTCTTTATAGCATGTGTTTTATGCTTCTCTCTAATTTAAAGCTATATCATTAAAATATAAAAATGGCTGATGATTACAATAAATACTCCTAGAACATTTCTGCTTTCAAGCTTGTACATAGTCTTCCTTTGTCTCTCTTTAAAAACATTTATTCTATTTCAGATTGCTCAATATATACCATGAGGATTTCAAATCTATGCACTTGTCAGTAACTGACCTCTAAATGAAGTCAAGTGGTAAAATGTCAAGTTTTACTGGAGTTAAATTATTTTCAGTAGAGATTCAATGAAAGGATTTAATCCACTTCAAAACAGCAGTTGTTCTTAGCTAAATTCCTCCTAAATTATTAGACAGCTTTACCAATATTATGTTATGGGAGTTTAGAGAGAGAAAAAAAACAACGCATCACTTTCTGATGCTGTGTTGAGTAAGAAAAAAGTGGAAACAGGTGGGTTTGCTGCATAAAATTATCTATATTTTGCAATCTAAATTCTGAAATGGAATAACTCTCAACCATACTTTATAAAACTGAACATTCACAGAGGCCTTAGAATCTGAGTCTTGTATGTCCACAATTTAAAATCTGACCAGTTTTAACTTTTTTCATTATTTAATGAAAAAGAAAATTAAAAATAAAATCCAGAATAGCCATTTTAGATTTAATTTTTATTAGATGGATTAAGATCATAATGATCTATTTGTAATTAAAAAACCACCACCTGTTCATTGTTTATTCTTCGTATCAGTTTAGTATTAGTTTATTTTGTGATTGAAGACCACAAAGAGAAATACAGTTTCAAAGCCACAGTTTTGCAGAGAGACTTAATTAAAGTTAGAGCAATTGGAATTACTTCTCTTGAGTCTATGTTGTATTCTTTTATTGCTTTGCCTCAAAACAAACAATTATAAATCTTAAATCTGTAAATATTGATATGGAGTGTAATCCTTTCTGTTCTTCTAATCTTCAAGTAATCATATTCACAGGATTTCACGCATGTAGTTTCTTATATCTCTGTGTCCTCCCTATCTCCTTCTATGTCCTTTCAAGCGAGTTGAAATACCAATGGAAAACAAGCAGAAGAGAAAATTCTGTGGAATTTTTTAAGACTTACACAGTCAGATGGAGCTTTTCCTTTTCGTTATGTCAAACTGCATCTTCAGTATTTTTATCTTTCCTATTTCTTCTTAGAATGAAAGTGTTAACAGTTTCTCACTTAGTCCAGCTTTATCAAAGCTGACACCCAAAGCACCATACTACGTAGCTTTCCTGATTAGAAATGCTCTATAACATCCTGTTGTGGTGATGTTGTTTGGTGGGGGTATGAGTGTTTTGGTTTGTGGGTTGGTGGGTTTTGGTTGGTTTGTCTTTGTTGTTTTGGTTTTCATTCTTGGTGTCTTTATTTATTTATTTAATTTAGTGGGGGGGGGGGTTATGTCTGAGAGAAATCTATAGTTTTACAAATTTATTTGCATGTTGTATTAATGCTGAACTTTGAAGGTTGGCTCTGGCATACGGCATAACTAATAATCACCCCAGCTTGGTTAATAGCAATTTGGGATTACGTGCCCATGAGTCTCATGTCTAGGTCAGACTTCCCACAATGGTTAGAAGTTTAATTCCCTTGCATTAATCCTTTAGATGTATGTCATGAAAGTATAGCTTGTAGTTGTCAAATTACATATGCACTGTGAGTGTATTCTGTTTAAGTTCAGGACTTAGCATCATGTATTCCAATTGAATTTTTTCTTATATCTCATCTTTCACACAGACAGTCTAAAAATACCCAACAGTTAGAGACAGAATAATGAGATAATGCTTTACAGAACTGTGTAAAGTGACTTGCATATAGATAGCAAGCAAGGCAGAGGTTGGACTTGACAGAGAGAAGACAGCTGAAAATTAAGAGCAGTAGCAGTATAAATACAGAGCAATTCTGATAGAATAGACCTGAAGGTTGTATGGAAAAGCTTTGCATTAATGTCAACTTCTAGTAAGACTCAACAGTAGAAGAATACAGCTTCCTATATATGTGGTGATGAAACTTGGTGCTACACAGTATTTTCCATTACAGGAATTTGTATTACTGGGATTGAACAGCATGCTTCTAAATTTGTTACTTATGGGGCAAATAATACAAGTGTGGAAAGGCAAAAATCTTATGATGACATTTACTTTATGGCAGAGTTCCTATTAAGAGGCTTTGAAGGGATAGCATGATTAAACTGTGTGAAAGAAGGAAAACAAAACAACAACAACAAAGGGAGCCTTAAGGGTCATTTACTTAATCGGGCTCTGAGCAAGAGTTATAGTGACAATAAGGAAAGAGTGGTAAATCTTCTGGCAGGCAGTGGGAAATAAAAATATAGGAGTCTGGTGAGATGACTAGGTATCAAGGATTGGGTATTTGCTCCAAGATTGTTTCACATATTTTTCCTCTGTAATATGGAACTTTTCCCATTTGTCCCAGCTTGCAGTTTCCAGCATTGCAAAAGGAAAGTGGTGTTCCTTATCATGGGATTTTATCCTGGTTTTGCTTTGCTTGTCTTTCCTGGTAAGGTCTGAGTCTTGTGATCTTTAGTGAAGAGTAAAACTATATTCTTATTTGAAGAAAATAGTAGCAGAATTAGGGAGGAGAATATTCTACCTTTGAACTGTTCCATAACTAAAGGCAATATACTATAGCTTCGCTCCACAATCATTCCTTAACTACCCTAGGTGCATGTACATAACTTATAATATAGAACAGATTTGAGTTGAGGACTATAAATACATTTACATTAATTGCATAAAATTGATGGGCTAGGCTAAAACAAACAAGTTCAGCAAAAAAAAAAAAAAGTAGTTGAAAGCACAAAGCCTTAAGAAATGAAGAATAGGTAAGGTATAAAGCCTGAAAGAAGTAGAAAAAAAGCTTAAAATACAGTTTGCTCTTTGAGGACAGCATCAAAGGCTGAAAGGTTTGGGAAGGACAAACAAAATAATCAGTGCTGCCATGAAGATGGCTTAGGAGAAGCCCAGTAAAAAAAAAAAAAAAAAAAGGAAGTGGCTGAAAACCAGACATGGAACTGGGCGAAGGATTTGGGAAGAGAAGATCACCTCCATTGAACGTTCAGAGAGATGATCATTGAGAAATTAAATAGTGCTTGTCTATTCAAGAAGGGCATGTTGTGAGGAGAAAGAACAAGTATGGGAAATGGAGAAAGAAATTAGGGATGGAGAAAACAGAATAAGAAAGATGGTGTAATGGAGAGGAAAACTGCAAGAGCAGATGGGATGGAAAAGAAATATGTTCAAAATTAATTTAATTGTATCCACACTTTATTTTGGTGGCACAGTCGTGTTCATACTAAAAGCAAAAAGTAGTCTTCCCTCACCAATCAACAATGTTTTTAGAGGTAGACCAAGACTTTTGATAACAGAGTCCATCTATTGTGAACAATTCTAACAGTTCAATACTTAAAAACCCGTGAGAATAATGTGCTATACTTTCGAAAGTTGATAGTGAACTTTAGGATTCTGGCATTTTGTGGGGATTTTCTTTTTGGAAAAGTGGAATGTTGCATTTTTATTTTCTCTGTCTCTACCAGCTGAAAATATGAAGACTCATCAGAGCAATGATACCATTTTATGTGGATCCGCACAAAATTGCGAGCCTGGTGTCCTGGGGTGCATAAAGAAGAGTGGCCAGCAGGTCGAGGGAGGTTCTTCTCCCCCTCTACTCTGCACTAGTGAGACCACATCTACAGGATTGTGGTAAGTTCTGGTCTCCCCAGTTCAAGAGGGACAGGGACATACTAGAGAGAGTCCAATGGAGGCTACAAGGATGATGAAAGGACAGGAACATCTCTCTTATGAGGAAAGGCTGAGAGCCCTGGGGCTTTCTAGCCTGGAAAAAGAGAATACTGAGAGGAGATTTTACTAATGTTTACCAATATCTGAAGTGTGGGTGTCAAGTAGAAGGGTCCAGTCTCTTCTCATTTGTGCCCCGTGATAGGACAAGAGGTAATGGTAGCAAGGTGAAACATAGGAAATTCCACCTCAACATGAGGAAAAACTTCTTCCCTGTGAGAGTGTCAGAGCCTGGAACAGGCTGCCCTGAGAGGAGGTGGAGTCTCCTTCTCTAAAGCCTTTCAAGACTCACTGAGATCTGTTCCTCTGTGGCCTGCCCTGGGTGTTCTTGCACTGTCAGGGTGGTTGGACTCGATCTCCAGAGGTCCTTTCCAAGCTCTACCATTCTAAGATTCTATGACAAAATTTGACAAGTCTTGTACTGATCCTGTCAAACTGTTGTGTGACATCAGGCAAGCTCCTGGTGATGCTCTGTTGTTGGCTCTTCTGGTTGCTAATCTCTATCGAATACAGTAGGTTGCAGTCTGAGGTGCTTGTGTTGCTTGTGTTCCACGACACTGAGTCAATAACTGATTTTAGATAAAAAGCATATGTCAATAATGTATTATCATGTGGTTCTTTGTCAGAAGTACACGGCAAAAAGATGAAATGACAGTGGGAAAGAAAGGTATCAAGAAAGACTTGGATGGTCTCTGCTGGCCTTCATTTGGGTTTAGAAAAGACTTTGTTTTAGAAGGTAACCTCACTCTGATTTCCTGAGGTATGAGACTCTATATACAGCTTGTTGCAAATTTTTGATAAGTACACCTTAATATGTAATGTAGTAATCCTGTAAAATTGAATTATCAGAAAAGTTGTTTTATTCCCAAAGTACCTTTTATATAAATGAGCTGGTTGGAAATCTTATACAGTTGTGCATTTTGGTCTTTTTGTTGTTTGTTTGTTGGGTTTTTTCCCCCCCCAGTGATGAATTTGTTCTAAGACTACAATATAAGCAGTTATTAAATATTGGTAACATTTTATCTACTAATAAAAAAGTCAGAATGTTTAACATTATTATGGTAAGAAAACACCATGACCCTTAAAATAAGTCTTGATATAAATTATTGTTGTTTACACAGATTTCCCATCAGTCTACTAGATGCAGTTTGCCACTCCATGTTTTATAGACGTGTTGCTTGAGACAGACTATTGTTTTACATACATTGATAATATGCATTACAGCCTAGTACCGTAACACTGCATAAATAAGTCCTGCTTTCTGCTTCTTTTCATCATGCCGCATATGTTATGAAAACAGAAAATACCTCTGAAATAATCCTCTCAAATTACCCAGGCAATCTTCCATCTTCCCATAGTTGGTATAAAATTGTAGCATGCTGAGAATGGTTTTGCATCTAAAAGATTTCATCATCTTTAAATGACATTAAATGGTTGAGCTTAGCTGAACACATGCACTTTCTACTCTGTGGGCTTGTTAATAAAATATGAACTTAGCACACAATCTAATATTGATTTTTCTGGGAAAGACTGGATTGATATTAGATAATGATGTTGCATATGAACAGCAAATGACTTAAAAGATCTCCTTGGCTTTTTGATATACACACTGCACTTTCAGCATGTCCTACAAATATGTCTGAACATTTTCTATCTAACCAAAATGGTTGCACTTGGTACTTGTCAGAAAGTTGGTCAGCTTTTTCTTGGCATCTCAGTGAAATGCTTTAGTTGAGTGTTTGCAATTTAGGGGCTTGGTGAAAGAGAGTGGTTATATACCTTCTGATATTCAAACAAGGAAGCTCTCAAAATAACTTACCTTAAAATAACACACTCTTGACTTCTTTATCTTCCAGAAAGTGTTAAAGAATGCTCAGGCCATCCTCTGGGCAAAGCAAAACCTTGACTTTCTGTTTACTTCCATTGCTAGCCCAGAATCTGAGCTGCACCTCTGCAAGAACATGAACATAGTCAGCCAAGTGACAGAGAATGCCAAAATTCTGGTTAACATTAGGTTTGGGAAAGGGATGTCAGAAGAGTTATGTCAACTACCAGAGGGTAGTGGATCAGTCCTTCAGCACCCATCAATACTGAGCTTATCTTTAAGCTCTTATATATAAAACCACAGATCTTGTAAAAAGACTGATTATAAACAATTTACCTTTCTTAATACCATTTATTATGTATGCTGTATGGAATAAAGGTCTATATAACTGAGAAGAGTATAGATTCTCCTATTTTTGGAGCCTTGTAGTTTTGCCGTAAGCCTCAACCAGTATTAGGGTAAAGTGGTGATATAAAAGATGGGTTACCAGCAGCTAATGAAAGCCTAGCAGTGGTAAGAAGAGGTTGGAGATGTGCTCTGTGGCATGTGGGATATAGAGAGCTATAGTTAACACTGCAATGAAAGCTGAAGTCAGGGCTAGCAATAGAATTTTGTAAATAGTGGTCTGAATAACTTCCCTCAATGAAGTCTGAGCATCCTTATGCAGATGCTACCATAGCTCAGTCTGAAATTGTGATCCTGATCCAGAAATAATTTAAAGAGGACACTTGGCTTGTGCCATATAGCATTTAGACAATATCATAGGAATTGTCTATTCTGGCTTCAAAAAAATAATGACTATTCATTTCTCAAAGGATACGCTTCATAAGCTGAACAACTTTGGTAATTTTAATTTTTTTTTTTTTTTTTATCTTTTACATAACCATGTTTGGAGTCTTCTAACATCAAATTCTTAAAACAGAAAAACAACAACAACAAAAAAAAAATTGCAAAATCAAAAGACATAAAATGAAACAAAACAAACAAAACCCCTAGGCCTTTTTTCTGTGCTTGGGGAAGCCAATGTGGGGAAAAATTAAAAAAAAAAAAAAAAGGGTAAAAATAAATAAATTATTGTATTTGTATTTCTCATCCAGAAAATCATTCTGGTGGAACCACAGTGTAGTGCAGCCTCCAGATAATATTTTATGTACTGGAGCTTTGCTGAACCTGACCTACAAGAAGCAGGAGGTGTTTGCATAACTTCAAGTTAGCTAGCACAAAGAAAACTTGAGTACTTGTTTTTTTACTAATATTTCCTTAAAGACTCATGGCTTATATGACTGTTTATTAAGTTTATTGCTTTGTACATAAAGCACAAGGTTTTCCAAATATAAGTCTATAGATAGAAAACTGCCATATTGTATTGGTTTAAAGGTTGGCAGAAGCCTATAGGTAGTGACTTGGTCCATGGGAAATAAGTTTTTGAAGGCAGAAGACCATCTTGCACATTATGTTAAACATCCACATACATTTTCTATTTCATTCTTCTGTCTTATATGTGGTGATAGAAGTTCAAATGTTTTCATATTTCCTTCTGAGAAGCAAGTTATTTACATACTACATCTTTAAAATAATCTGGACTGTCTTTTTCAGAGACTGGGGTGAGTTTTTTGAAAAAATACATTCATTTTCCTTTCATAATTAAAAAACAATATAAGCCATACCTTAAGGGATAAATTAATGAATCTACTCAGGGACACAGTCACTCATAAGGAATAGTTGTGACAGCTTTCTTTTCACTAAAGGTTTAATCTAGCAAACCTTGAAGCTTTGGAAGTGGTTACATACTCCAGGAGGCATGTGCTAATATTGTCCTGGTTTGAACAACCTGAAATACAGGTGTCTCCTGCTCAGGAAACCCAACCCTTTTGTTATTTGCAGCACTGGGCCGCACAAACCGCACAACTCCTTACCTGACCGGAGCATCAAGAGGAAATCTGATGGGCTGCAACTACCAAGAAGAAAGTTTGAACAGGATGCTATGATTACCAGTAATATTCTGGAAAAGATACTTTGACCTTGTGAGATTAAAGGTCTCTCTCTAGCATTTACTTCATCACATCTCTACCACTTTATAATGTGCGGGTGCTTTGGTTCAGTACCAACTCCAAGGGAAGAGTGCCACCTACTGAACTACCAGTTTTGTTTCCTGCAACATCTGTATTTGCCTGTTGCCCAAAATAGTGACCAAATCCTGTCTCGCTTACTGTAAGAAATGTGCAAGGATCAAGGCCTTTACATGATTTGGCCATATATAATGTTGCAAATCTGGATGAGATTACTGCAGCATGACACTTGCCAGCAGATTTATTTGTTTATTTTCCACGGTGGGCATTGGAATTTGTATTTTAACATGCTAGTTTTATGAGACTGCAATAAAAGTGAAGTTAACAACAGCCCACATAGTATTGCTATTATCTGACCCTGATTTGAACTCTTCACTGCTATAAGTGCTAAAATATGCTACTAATGATTTCTATGGAAATATATTAATAATTTATGCAGTATTTCAGTCTTAGTCTCAAAAATTAGAAATGTCTTAAAAAAGAGTTAAAGCAATAGGACTCCTCGTGCTTCCCACTAGATGCTCAAGTGCATTTAATCAAATTCTCTCATGCAAAAAATTTCACTTATCCTTCCATAAATATAGATTAAAGAATATATTTACCCATAAACTCTTCTATTCATTCCAGTATGACTGAAACTGCGGATCTCTCTATGGTTTTTCCTTCTAAAATCTTTCTTTTGGCAAAGCAGAGGGGGGAAAAAAAAAAATCCATCTGAACATGTGCATGTTCATTTCCAAAGGAAAACAGGACAACTTCAGTTTTGTACAAAAACTCAATCTCACAGAATGAGTATTTTGGATGCTTTTCAGATAGAAATTCAAACTCTTGTTCAGAGATGGTAATTTGGCTTCTCGTGGATCATTTTGATTAGAGGACGACTATAGTAACTTCATGTAACTAACCTAAGTATCTCCAGAATATAAGGCTTTATGTTTTACATGCCTCTGATAGAAAACAGAAATACTGACATAAAGATTAAAATAGGAGCAATAAGGGACTTTCTGATTGGATAAAATACCTTAAGAATTCTTCACAAGTATTTGCTTAGATTTGCATCACATTTTAGTCCGTTTGTGACCTTGTATAAGCAAGCTTCTGAATCTGACAACTTGAGGTTTTTCCTTTAGGCAGATGCTGGACCATTTGTAAAATTAAGATTGTTCATCTCACCCTTCAGCAAAATCATTGGCAGACACTCCCTCAAAATTTGGAGAGAAAAAAAAAATAAAAAAAAGGTAATGGGCACAAAAGGGGCTGGGAGAAGAACATGTAGGGAAAAACAAACAAACACCAAAAAACACAGAAGAAGCAAATCTGTATTTTTATCTTCTGCTTCTCTTCCCCCC
>JANHGN010015077.1:51447-72375 GCA_024605025.1 Megaceryle maxima | reverse complement strand
CCCCCCATTGGCAGGATTTAACTTTCTCTGTGCAAAGTAGGCAGTGCTGCTCTATGCATCCAGTCTGACAGAAAATTATCTCCATGCAAAATCAGCAAGATCTTGCAGCACAATTTAGTTAACCTTTTGTGGTCTAGCAGCACTGGGAAGTCTTGCCCAGAAAATTCTCCCTACTTCAGTAGTTATATATTCCTTTTCATTGTGCAGTGTATTTTTTTAAAAGCCGTCACAGTTTGCCATTGGTGTACTCAAAGTGGAGCTAAAAGTTGTTATACACAGCAGGTGGTTCTAGATATTCCACACATTGGACAAAGCAGGTTATGACTCAGCCATGACAGAATCTACCCATATTTATTCACCTTATTTTTGCACTCATTTAAAGGAATTATCTCCTGAATCCACTCTTGTTCCTCCCAGGCAATCAGAGTCACTGCTCTAGCTCTGTACTGTGAGGAGATTGCAGAGGAGACCGTGGTACACATTAGCCAAAAAGCTTATCCTGAGCTTGGGGGTCATGGCTAAATAGGGATTTAGGTTCTAATCTAACCCCTGGTTTTAGATTAACTACATCAGCTCAGCTTCAGGCATTCTGAACTGACTGTTTTGCTCTAGGAAAACGGCAGCTGACATAACCACTTTTATTTCATGATGAAGCAGAAAATTCAGTAGAAATAAGATGTTATAATGTGCTTTTTATGCCTTTCTTTTCTTACCCCTCCTCCATAGTTTTCATACTTGGGTTTTCTTCAGGTGAGTTCTCCCACTTCATGAAAGCTGACAGGTTTCAAAGGATGCTCAAATAGCTGGTTCTGATGAGACAGTTACCTTTTCTGGCAGGCATTGACTTGAAATGCATCAAATCTTATCTATCTTACATAGGGATCAAGGGCTAAGTTCTAGAAACCATAAAGGGATCCAAACACTTGTGACTGCAGTGAGATTACTCATGCGCTTAATGTGCTTAGTACCTGGCTGATTCATGCTTTAATAGGAGACTTTTTGTGTTGTAGAGGAAATTAGTAAGAGGCTTGACTCTATCACTTCTTAGGTGAAATTCACTAGTAACACTGTTATTCCCAAACAGCCCATATTTAGGGGTGATTCTATTTATAGAAGAAATTCAGTGATATGGGAGAAAATGTTATGCACACTTTCTTTGTTTTCTTTGTGCTGTTCATTTGGAGATTTATCTTTTCTGGTTATCATAAATATGTAGGTTTCTAGAAGTGCTTTTATATATTATGCTTCTTACTCTGTGCAAGAACAAACTGATGCTTTATTCTTTTTGCAGCAAGTTGTTGCTGAGTATAGATGGTACAGAGCATAGAGTTTCATGTGTTTTCTTTGTTTCTTTGCAGAAAAATGAAGTGACAGGTGCTTAGCCTCATTTTTCATGCTAGCTTTGCCATGCCATTTTCACCAATAATGAAGGCAGCTGCCAGAGCTTGAGGAAATCAGGCGAAAAATTCAGCTGGCAGGTAGACCCAGACACTTTAAGAAATGTAATCTTACGTTAGCAGATGGTAATTAAAAGGCAGAAGAAATAAAATTTTGTCTCAGTTTTCTGCACTGTTACATCAATTAAATCTGCAACAGAAATGCAAGCAGAAAATATAATTTATTTTCATGTGGCTACACAGTATGATAGTATGCAAATCTAATGATTTGTTTTGCAAAGACAATTGCAATTTTTTAAACCTAAGTAGAATAACTGATCATTTCCAGAGAGTATGTTGTATGCAGTAAATCTTCAGTCTTCAATATGCCTAATGCAATGAAAAGAATATCCTCCTTGTTTTCTATTCATTGTTAAACCTCAAATTGGATTCTGCTGTCAATGTGCTTGCAGCTTTCGGTAACACCAATTTTAATCCTAACAGTTCAGTAAATCTCAGTGTGGAGAACTAATCTAGCTCAGGCCTCAGCAGGGGTGCATCCTGTTAAAAGAGAATATCCAGAAAGTGCAAGATTGAACCTGGGAAGAGTTGTTATGATCTTGAAGGAAAATGATGTTTCAACTCCAACAAGATTCCTAAGGATTTTCACTTTTTCCTCCTACTTGCAGACATATAAGTTTGAGGACAGAATCTTATTATTCCTCATATGTTACTTCTTATGGCTGCTAGGATCATGAACAACATGTGCAAATGAGATGAAGTGTGAAATAATTGCACAATTAAAGCTCATTATAGTAGTGGTGAAACTGAAATGCTGGTGTAGTTATGTCACTGTTTCTGTAGCCAGTTTTGATTTGTACGGCTTTTATGAGTCATGCATAAATATTCACCCAAATTTATAAAAAAATCACCCGATTTTGAATGTTACAGTATAGGCAAACTTGAATGATATTTTACTAGATGCAGTTAGTAATTTTTAAAAGACATGAGGTTTAGCTTAAAATTGATTGAATGACTAGATGTTTATTTTGTATTCTGTAACCAAGCCAGGTTTGTCTGTGATGCTGAAACCATGTGTCCTTTCTTACCTCTCTCACAAAGTCTGCATTAAAGACAATGAGAAATAACTAAGATATGTTGCTTAAAAATGCAGTTCCCATTTCTTCTGTCCCATTGACTGATTGCTGATGCCTCTAAGCATAATGGAAATTTTATCGCTGTAGCTCCCATTCTACTGAAACTGGTATAGCAAGGAACATTTTTTTAATGTGTGGGTTTTTTTTTTTTCCTAAAGTGTTCAGTTGAGCAGAAATGCAAACACACTTCTTAAAGCTACAGTGATCAAAAAATCACTTCAGATCAACTAGTTAACTGTAGTTGAGTCTGGTGACATTCCTACTCATGTAAAAATATAAAAATAGATTATCATATAAAGATGTGGGAATTATGAAGTTATTATGTGTAGCAATGAATATTAGTTTTGAATCTGAGTTCACATTTATTTCATGTTTGCCCATGGAGTATCTCTAAATTTTTGCGTTTAAGAAGATATGGAGTATTTCAGTGTGGGATTTCATTTAGGTAATTCTACTTGAGAGAGAAAAAAGGGGGGGGGAGGCCACATGAGGATGAGGCATCTGATTTACTGAGACACACCCATGCTTCTTTTACTATGTACAAATTTTCATTAGTAGGATTACCAGTCATAAGAAGTGGACAGGCACCTGACTTCATTAATGCAGCAGAGCACAGAGAAACCTGCAGGAACAGGATAGCATAGAAAGCAAATATGGGGTCACAGTTTCTGGTCCAGATTTGACTGCTGGTAACTGGCAAAATTTTTATCTCCTAGTGTGGTCTCTGAGGTTGGGTTTTGCTCTGTTTTTTCATTCTAAGTCATGAAGTTTGTCTTGTGGTCACTGGTGATGAGCACTGATGTCTGCAGGGGCAGCTGGGAAGCAGTGGCAGAAGGGGAGCAGAGGCTGCAGTTCCTGTTACATACACCCCAGGGAACAAAACAGGCAAGGTGAGCAAGGGGTGAACTTCAGCTTCTCCAGGCTCCAGGTGTTGGCTTTTATAATCGCATCAGGTAACAAATCAGTTGGTACAGGACTGAAGGACTTGCAGTTGTGGGCAAGCAGAAAGCAGAGCAGTGGAGTTTGACTGTACTAAGAAAACCCTCTATTTGTGGCATCTTGGCAGCAGCTGCCAGGTGAGCCTGTGGCTAGGGGCATATCCTCTACAACTCCCAATGTTTTCTTTGCTCTTGCCACCATCCTGACCCATGATGCCATTGGTACTCCATTCCTTGAGCTCTTATTCCCCCATCACT
Source organism: Megaceryle maxima (assembly GCA_024605025.1). NCBI lineage: Eukaryota > Metazoa > Chordata > Aves > Coraciiformes > Cerylidae > Megaceryle > Megaceryle maxima. The sequence continues at coordinate 68,646 of JANHGN010015077.1, read as the reverse complement.
ACTACTATTGCCATGTGGCATGGTACTCTGAAACGTGTGTTTATATCCACAGTGACTGCAAATACATTTTTCCTAGAGACCTAGGCCACAGCTGATTCTTGGACTTGGCTGAAAGGTTAGGGTATTTAACCCATCCTCCTAAATATCAATTTTTAACTCCCTACTTTTTGTCATGCTTACCTCACCACATTATTGGGTCTTAAACATTTTTGAGAATAAGAGATTACAAGGAAAACCAAACCAAACAAACAAAACCCAATTTTCTCTGTTTGCTCTTTGTTAAATAGGGGTGTAATTAGTAATGTTGCTTAGTGTATCTCATTTTTTTCAGCAGCCTTATCATTGTACTTTGGTATTGAGTAAGGTAGTCTACCACTGTTAAGTCTTTTGCTTTCTCTAGAGACTGACATTTAACCTCTAAGTTGTTCAGCCACAGGTTTTAGATCTGGAAGCTGTGTTTGTACTTGGCTTTACACACAGAGCAAGTCTGTAGCGGACTATGAATTCCTGGGGTAGCTGGGGATGTTCATCATTGTCTGAGAAGCCAGTACTGCTGCTTTTGAAATTTTATCTGTATCCTCTGAGAAAATATCTTTTTATATACCCAAAAGGATAAAAACCTTTCAGCTGAGGCCTTCCAAAAAAGGAATGCTGTATTCCTCCTGCTGGGACTTTTTGTTGAAGAAAACAGATGCTACATTTGGTTTCACCTCTTGCACAGAAATCAATATAAAGTCAAGATTCTGAAAATGTGCAAAGCAAACTCAATGCATTTACACTGGGTCATCTTTAAAATCCTTAAATGCCATTAGATATTTTATGGTCTTAGTCTTAAAGTGCCCCATTTGGGGCACCTTAAGGGACACAGTAGTCTTAAAAAGCTGAATAGCCTTTCTTGATAAACTAGGGTGTCTGGGGGTGTCTCATCCTTCACAGAAATCACTGATAATAATAAATAAATATTGGCTTCAGTATTTATGCCCTTCCCTTATGAAGCAGCTTCCTCCTCCATTTTCAGAATTGAGACAAATGTTGGGAGTGGTTTGAAAAATGGGAGGGGTGTTGGCACTAGGAAATGCTGTGGTCTGAAAACAAAACCGGGGGGGTTAAGTAAGCTCTTAAAGAGGGAGGTGAAGTGGGAGAATATGAAAATAGTTTGGATTCAGTTGGATGCTTTCTTTTATAATACTCGCCTTCAGTCAGCTCATACACTGATAGTAATTTCTCAGCACAGTGTCAGGGACATAAAGAAATGTGACAGCCTTCCCTGCTAACTCAGGCTGTCTGCTAGAAATTATCATTCATTATCATTATTATTATAACTAGCCAACTCCAAGTCTGATCCCACTCCAGTGGCACTGAAATGGCAAAAATCCCAGTCACATCAACCGATATAGGCTCAGGCCTGAAACTCTATTATTTAAAGAAATACAGTGGTGATTAGTGACTGTAATTCTGTTATTGTATCTGGGATTTATGTTCTGGTTTTAATGGAGTGTGTCAAATTAGGAGCTGTAAAATAGTAGCTACTATGAGAAAAATAGTTCAATGTGATTTTAGAGTTTTGATATGTTACCAGATGTAGCTGCTCAATCAGTAAAACAGCTTTCCTTGGTCAGCATTCTTCTCCAGTGGATAAACTTCCATAATTACCCTGCTACCACAACTAAAAAATATCTAGATGCCTTCCTTCTAGTTTGTTCAAGCTGATGAGAAACTGATAAGATGGAGTTTCAGTGCCGATGACATGTTGCTATCACTTGGCAGTGTTCAAATGCAGAATATTTCAAAATCAAATCTGTAAGTCTGCACATTACTTTGAGGAAATGTGTCAACAAAATGCTGTCAGATCCTTGCCTCTTGACAAGCTGTACAGATTTCAGACTACTCTGAACTGTAGCTTGTCCTTCAAAGCAGCAGATGTCCTTTTTGGCACTACTGGTAGTACAGTTAGATTTCTTGGTGGCTTTTTTAAGAAAGATTTTTTTTTTTTTTTTTTTTTTAAAGAGATTCTGATTGTAACTGAGGCCCAAGATCTGGTCTTAATGGGATAGAGATGAGCAAGGGAAGCTTCTTTCTGATGTATCTGGCAATGAGAAGAAGGAAGCCCTGAAGACTTTCACACTTGCCTCATTTGATTTCAGATAGGGATGGGGTGTCCTGAATGACAAGAATGGCTAATTGGAAGCTGCTTCTCTCAGCCCTAGAAAGGGAAACAAGCTTAGAGTGCCTGTTCAGCCTGTGAAGTGTCACATGTCTAGATGATTCTTACTGCTGTCACTGTAGTATGTAATTTTCTACCATTTCAAGAGGGACAGCACTGAAATAGCTCCCATTTTCCAGTCTGAGAAAAAAACTCTGCTTGCGAGGTACTTCTGGTTGCTATTATCTTTACTTCTTGTGAACTGGCTTGGCTGGAGAGGTTCAGCTGTTTCTAGTTTTCATTGAAAGGGACTAAAATAGCAGGTTCAGCAGGTTTAATGTTTTATATGCCAGCTTAATAGGTTGTTAGACTGAAGCATCTTGTCATGAGCTGAGAGATAGTAGAGTGCCTTTCTCAGTTAACTCTGAAGATTTATGTGTGTTTTGTGTGCATCCTGGTGTTGTATTTACCTAGTGCCTTTTGGGGCCCATGAGCTGCTTTTATTCCCTGAGGCCACTACGCATATGCTTCTCAAATAACACAAAACTAAAGGCTATTTGTAGCCTACCAACTAAAGGTTTGTAGAAAGGAAAGTTGATCTTTTCTATCATATGAATTCTTAAGTTTTGCAAGATGTAAACTGGTCAAAATGTCTTCAAACATTTAAACTTTCAAGTATGCTTATTTAAAATGTATGAGCTTTGACTCTATCTTTTGTTTGTAAATTAAATCTGATTTCCTTACATCCTGTAATAGCTTGTAGTTTTATTTTTCCTGGCATAAAAGCACTTTCTATCTGTCCTTCAGTTAGTCAAAGGTAAAAGTCTCTCCGTAAGAGATTAGTTTTTCTCACTGGAATTTCATACTGCAGGATGACAGTCTTCTCTGGCACACAGTAAGCTCACCATCATCCACAGTATACATGAAATCATAATCAAAGACAGATGCCTTTGCCTGTTATAAATAATCAGTGCTGCTTGCACAGACCAGGAAAAATCCTTGTTTAGACTGTTCTTACTTTCTTTTTGGACCTCTGTATTTCCCTTGGCCTTTCCTTTTTTCATCTTTTCTCTCTCTCTAATTCTAGATATTTGCCTAAGGAAATAAAGGAATGGGGAAAGTAGATCTTGGCACTCTCTGAATTCTCAGTGGATTACCCTATGGAGTGAAATTAAATACACATGACATATAAAAGGGAATGGTCTTTTAATTTATAGCAAAAATCCTAGTTCACAATAAATCCGTTCTTTCCTGTTTGTTCATGTGCATGATGAGAACATGTCACATGCTTCTGTGAAGCTGATATAAAAGCTCTTTGTTCTGTAGGATTAATTTCTTTGAGTTGGTGAAAGGTTCTATGTAAATATCAAATAGCAATTGTGGATCCACTTTTAAACTGGTGAACAAATTTACTTGCTTTTCAGCAAAGCCCAGTACAGTACTAACTATTTTAACAGCTTCTTGTAAAGGCATGGTCATTCCAACTACAAATTGTCCTCATGTAGTGGTGAGACTTCTGAGATGTCAGGACTTGGAAGAAACCCTCTTTTGGGACAGTATTTTCAGATCTCTTTGTGGAAAAATTCTGCTCTAGAGGTAGATACCATTATGAATTTTTGGCCCCAAGCAGTGCACAAAGCTGCTCTTTTCTGAGTTTTAGATACGGTTTTCAGCTGGTCACTACCAAAATTATTCTTATTTAATTTTTTGGCACTGTTTCTGACTAAACTGTGTGTGTGAATATTTTGCTGTAGTGTTTTCTATGCTAGGGTTCTAAATTCTTGTGTTGTTTTCTCTTTTTCAGGAATGTGTAGTGTGATGAGGCAGGGATTATGAAAAAGCATTGCACGACTAACAGGTTGCTGCTACACAACCAGCATTAAGAGTTCTAATCCTTTAAATAAGCACTGCTGGGTTCAAGTTCTTGTCATGTCCTGTGTTCTTACAGGAGCTTGGCAATGACCTGCCATTGAGAAATGAGAACAAAATTTTGCTTTGAGAGGTGGGGGTCAAGCTTGGGGTATCAATTTTAGTTCATTAGATTATTTTGCTGCAGAAATATGTTTGCAAAGTGCATGTGGTCTGATTCCATTAAGATTGAATTTGGTAGCACAGCAAATCATGATCATTCTTACACCATTCATCAGCAAAGCCTTCTAATATGGAAAGTAATTTAAAAAATATCTGAAGAAGGGTCTTTGTGAGGGATCAGCAGTATTTTGTTTTTAAAATCTCAGTGGTTTCTTAAAAAAAAAAAAAAAAAAAAAAGACTGCCGATGATTTGATAAAATTCTGGCTGGTCCCTTTCTGAGTGAACCATCATTTTTACCCCAAAGGTCAGTTTTGCTCATGATAAAGTGGGGGCTGAGAAGCTGCTTGCTTAATTCTCTTTTTTTCCCTCTGCTCTTTTTTTTTTTTTCTTTATTTCAAAACACATGGGCCAATTCCAGTATTAACTGTTAAAACTCTTATATTAGCATGGTTAAAACCAAACTGTTATAGGTGCATGCCCATTAGTGTTCACAGTTTTCTCCTTTACTGAATGTTTTCCGCCTCTGCAAAAGACCATAAATATATTATGGGGCAAAGGATGGTACGATCAATTTGTCTTTGACACAGAGACTCAAGCTTGTTGACAATTAGTCACGTTAATTAATCATTTTGTAAAATACAGTCTTTCTTAACAGAAGCATCAGCTGATTCAAGCACTTAAGCCACTCATCTGAAAGAACACTTGCTCCTGGCATTAAGGTGATTTACTGATACCTGTTGCCACAAAAAATATGCCAGGTAGGTCAGATGTGGTTAAACTGGTCCTGAGATCTCCGTGCATGGCAATCAGGCTTTGCCTGATATAATTTTTCCTGATTTTCTTCTTCGGAAATCATTTAAGAATATAATAATACAAATCTAATGAACTAAATTCTCTCAGCTTGCAGCTACATTGGTAATATTTTTATTTCCCTTCTGCAGCAAGAAGGATCTGACTACGTTCAGTCATACATGATATTTTCCTTTGTCATTGAATATGCAGTTGGTTAGCTGTGCAGGGCATCTGCAAGGAAAAGCACAAAGCAGTTTGTTTGCTGACTAGCTCTATCTTTCATAGCATGTTCAAATGTGACACTGTTCTCTGAAGATATGGTTATAGGGAATGAAAACCTTATGGAGTAAGCTACATGCTCAAACTATTGCTGAAATTCCTGCTCTATCTGGAATGCCATAGAGTCTTTTTGAAGCCTTTGTGTTAGCAAGCAGCATGTTTCCTGATAGCTGATACTCTGTGTTTTGAATAAAGTCATGGCAGAAATGTCACACTGAAAAATTGCCCGATGGATATTTACACCCATTTAATCATCCATTGGACAAGTGAGGCACATATCACTGGTGATATGAATGCTTCATGTTGACTTTCCAGCTCTGCTGGATGTAGCTTAATCGTATGTCTAGGTTAATAAAATCAAAGCATAAATTGTGCCCCAGTCCCTGGAAGAGGTTTCCTATTTTTCCCTCCTTCCCTTTTTTCTTTCTTTCCACCCTGTTGTTTGATTTGTCTGCCTCTGATAAAATGACAGATTAGAATGGAAGCCAGTTAAATCACTTTATTAGGAAATGATGAATTATACTAGTTTTGGGTCACAGAATCATCTTGTCCAGAAGCACGAACTTCACTAAAATTCTGCATAAAATTAATTCAGTTAAACCAATACAACCTGTTTAAATGTTTTTTCTTGTAAAAGCAGTAAATCCAGCTGATAAAATATTTTAGGACAAATCATGCAGTTACTAGATTAAGGAAAACTGCTGAAGGAAGATTTACTATAATTTATGCTTTTATGATCAGCCAGTGCGAACTCCATCACTGTAAGCCATCTGTAAATGAAGTCTGCACCTTCAGCCTTTTTTGAGTCTCCCTACTATCAAAACCAAGTAATGTAACAGTATCCTTTGTGGTGCACACCGCACAAATAAGGCTATTGCTGCTGAAGTAGTCCATTAGACTGATTTTGTGAGCACACAGAAGGTATAAGCACTTACTTTCTAGTAAGTAATTGTATATTTGACCTAATGCACTATGTTTGCAATCCTTTCAATTAATGTCACTTGAAACTAAGTCTGATTCTTCTATTTCCTCACCCAATGCAGGTTAATTTTAAATCAAAACCTGTACAACTGTGATTTCATCTTAATATATGTTACATCACTGAGAAGCCTGGCTTAGTGCTGCTAATCAGTAGCCAGCTTGTCTGCACAGAAACAATAAGTGAAGAAAAATAATTAGGTGTTTGCGCACAGAAGTGCAACACTGGGGGCTTCAGTATGGATACTGTAAGTAAAAAAACTCATTACAAAAGTAACCATTTATGAGGTATCTATGGACATGTCGATCTCAAGCATGAGCTAAGTTAGTATCTAGTAATTCACCAGAGCTAGGATGCCGAGAGCTATGTAAGCCCGGTTCGCTTTCTATGGTGTGCACAAGTCCACATCACAAAATCAATCTGAAGCAAGTGATTTTGGGGAAGCAAGAGTCAACAGATCAGAGCAAGGTGGGTAGTTGGCAGTGCAGAGGAGAACTTCAGCTTTATTTTCCGAGAGGTATTACTGTGTACACATATGAATGTGTGTATCTATGTTTCAGAGGGAGGCGTGGCTAGATGGAATGGCCAAGGGCAAGGACAGACAATACTAGATTGATAAGGAATGGAAGGCAACATGGGACTGATAAGAAGCAAAAAGACTCAGCACTGGATCTGGACCAACCATCTTTTATAGTTTACTGGGTGAATTAACTCTCTCCAACACATCATATTTTACATCATCTCTGTCTTCGTTTTTGGAATTCTGCCTCTGTTGTGCACTTAAGTCACTAAAATAGCCTTTTGCAGTTGTTCCTTATCTTGGCAGTTTTCAGTGGGGCTGCCAGGAAAGCTAAACCCTTTTCCTTAGTCTTCAGAAGCATAATCTGGGAGCTAAAAGGCCAGGATTAGTCTTACTAATAAACACGTACAAAATAACTCCTTTGGGGATTTCTGTTTTTCTAAGTATTTACTTTATAGGACTGTGAGTTTCTACCCTCCCTTGGTGAGAGGGTTGGAGATTGTCCTGTCCTCCAGTGGAGGGGAAGAGAAATTATACAGTCTGCATCTTGGTTTTCTGAAAGACCTTTTTTCCACAATTTTGACGGTTGCAATATTTTGCTTTCCAAGGGCACTACCAAGACCCCCACCAAGCCTGGAGGAGCTGTGGTCAGTACTATTTGTTTCCTCCAGGAAAAAACAGCAGGGATGGTAGCTCTGTCAAATTAATGTGGGTTATGGTCTACCCCTTCAGCTTGCCTAGGAGAAAAGGGTGAGGTTCACTAGGTAAACAAAAATCCCTGTGTGATAGTGAGCTGACATTCACATGTATTCAGAATCCTTATTTCAAGTTGCTTTAGGCTGTGTGAGAACATATCTTTGTGTCTCAACATATTTTTGTCCAAACTCAGCTAGTACACTGGAAAACAAGCAGACACTTGAGTGGACCTGGAATTTCCACCTGGGGAGGAAGAAGCTGCACACCTATTATGCAGCATGTTAGCCTGTTGTCAAAACCAGGCAAATGGATTCAGACTGATCAATGACTTTGTGCTGGCTGCAGTCACTGATTATTCTGAGACCATTCATAAATTACAGTTTAAACAGTTATCTATTTCAAGAGCTTGAAAAAATTAGGTGCATAGATTAAAATAATGAACTGCCATGGTAGCATTACATTGCAAGTCTTGAGTATATGATATTTAGTCTTTACTGGTGGATGCCTCCATCTGTGCAAACATTATAACCGATACCATTCTGAAAGAAATTTGATGAGTGGCAAATGAGAAATAAGTTATTTAATTAACGATTTGGTTGCTCATATGGGCATGTAATCCCTGGCCAGATGCATTCAGACACTTTGTATTTTTTATTTTTAATGTAAGCAGCATGGTAGATTTGTAGATATCCAGGTACAGGCCTCCACAATAAAGTTAATATTGCCAAGACCCCATTTTCAAGGTTTTTTCTTTGTTTTGGGGCGCTTTTTTTATTTTATTTTTGTGGGTGTGTGTGTACAGCATCCCTCTCCTCCTTTTCCATCTCTGTTTTTTCCTTTTCAGTTCAGTAACAATCACTTCAGCAGAGGCCCTTTGGATTGCTTTGATAAAAGCATTCAAAAAGATCAAAGAGAAAGTAAGACTCAGCTGGTGGCCTTTTCCTTTAAAGCAGTGGCTTTTAGGCCATGCCTATGCTACAGATGTTTGCTGGCAGGGCTATGTCAAGCCAGGTTTGATAAGGAGTTTGATCCCTGTCAGGCAGATTTCTGTAAGGAGAAGCCCTCAGAGCAGATGCAGTTTTTCTGGCTATGCTATGTGTACTTGCTTGGCAGGAGTGAGCAATAAATGGACCTGAATATGCTCAGTGATGCAAGTGCATTTTTGTCAGTTTAAAACGCATTTGCACATAGAAGACCTTGACGCTCCTACTGCAGTGGCACTGACCTGCCTGCAATGCGTTGCTCACACGACCTCAGCCCATGCTTAAAAGGTTTCACCTTTGTGAAAGGTGCTTTCTGTGCTGTGTGGGAAGCCAAGCACCTGAACCTAAAACTGATACAGCTTTCTTGGCAAAGAGCCTGAAAGAAGAGTGGTAAAATAACTCTCTGGTGTTTTTTACTGCCTTCTGTTTTAGCAACTGGTTTAGCCTACACTGGCACAGAAACTCTTGCTGAGGCAGCCTGGAATATTTTTTTTCTCTTTTTTGGGGGGTGGGATTTTTGTTTTGTAGTTTGGTTTTGTTTTCTCCCCAGCTTGAATGAGTTTCTCCTCTATAGTTTAATACTATTTAATTTGCTGGGAAGCCTTTCTATAAAAGCAAGACATTAGTTTCTCCCTCATACTTGACTTTTTAGTCAGTAGAAATCCTGCTGTGAAGAGCAACAGAGATGGACCCCTAAAATGTGATTGGCCTTGGAGGCCTTTCCATTTTTGGTGGAAATGCAGCACTTCCGTGTTTGGCAAAATGGATCATAATTCCACTGTTTCCTCTTGGTAATGACTTGAGTATGTCAGTAATTTAGGCACTTGAGAAAAGGAGAAATCCTTTCATCTTCAGGATGTTGTGTTTGTAGTGCTAGGGAGATGTCTTTTGGGGAAAGCATCCTCCACCTTAAACCCTAAAACACAGAAATGGAATGATGGGCTGCTGAGGCTGTATTTGGCAGTGGTGCTGATCAGGGTGCACTTCTGCACACACTGGCTAGAACCAATATTCAGAACTGTGCCTTCTGGAACAGAAGAAGAAAAGGCTCTAATTTTTGCAATAAGCATTTTGCAAATGCTCTAGGTTTCCTTATTTTAAATTAAATTTAGGGTGTGGCATTGCTTTCTCCTGACACAGTCTACAGTAAATTAGTTTTCCTTTAAATTCATTTCTTATGGTGTTTGTTTTTTCTTGTGTAGGCACTAAAGATGGTCCAGAATGTTGACTACACACTAATGGTGTTTGTTTTTTCTTGTATAGGCACTAAAGATGGTCCAGAATGTTGATTACACACTAACTTTAAGCATATTACTGAACTCCACTGTTGTGAATTCAGGTAAGTGCTCTCTAAGCACAGGATTTGTTTGCTTGTGATTTTTAGTAAGAGAACTTACCTTTCCCTGAAAAAACAAGTATTTACAAATGCTATTGCCTACTGCCTGTATCTACTAGAATGAATCTAGAGGTTATGCCTTTCCTGGATTTGCTTTGCTTTTTTTTTTTTTATAATTATTTGAACGTGTGGTATGGGTTTGTTGTTTTGTTTTTATTTCCTGATGTTATAGTTTTAGTTGTGTTGGTGGTTTGTTTGTTTTGGTTTGGGTTTTTTTAAGTATAATCTTCAAGTCTGCTTTTACAACAACCTACTCACTTGGGAGACTGAAACCAATGGAAAACCTCCAGCAGGTTTCATGAGCTTTGGCTAAGGCCTTTTTTGATAGCATGAGAATGAGGGCTTTTTTTGGTTTTCATTGTTGCATTCTTAAAGCTCTATAAGTAGAAAATTGGATTTATTACTTATAGAAGTGGATCTACAATGACAAAGGACTTGTAGTTTTCTACTGTAAAGAATATAGTTTGGCAAGATGTACAGCAGGTAACTCTTACGATGTGAAAAATGTAGACAACAGGAATTAACTGTAACCAAATGTACCCTGGAACCAAGGTCGTAATTTATAATACATTCAGGAATGCGTTGCAGACTCCTCAATCGATAAGTTAATGAGAAAAAGGCCTGCAATTAATTACAAATCAACTGGGTCAATATCCTGTAAATGAAAGATACGAAATGGCTAACATTTGGATGATACTTCTTTGCCAAGTATATTTATAAACCTCATATAAAATATGATATTTATAAAAAGAATAAAAGCTGGTTATGCTGCTTTGATTTCCTTTTGCTCTGAAAATTTAACTGAACTGACTTATTTCAACATGTTTTCTTCTGTGTATAAAAGAACTGAAATAATCTTTTACCTTTAATTTGAGACCTTACAGTGAAGCATAAGAGCTATAAATAGGACTCCCAGGGTGATGCTACCCATGGCTTAATCGTCAAAACATCTAAAATGATGAAAGTTTCTGGCCAAATGATTCTCCTAGTATATGGCAGGACCTGAAGCATTCTAATTGGTGGTCTTGGCAATCTAACATCTTTAAATACATTTATAGAAATAGTCACAAAAAGGGTAACCAGGGACTGAGGAGAGGGGCTAAAACTGGTGCTTGAAAGCAGTTCATTGTCTGCATGGGTCTCTAACTTCAAACAACTCTCTGCCTTTATAACTTGCAAAATTGGGAGTGCTACTTCTCTGGAATTCTTTTCATCTGGCAGTGATGATTTTTTTTCATATATATTTTATAACACTTCTGTGTTTTATTAAAAAGGTGGAGAACAGTCATTTCCAAGAAGAAAATAATAGTATTAAGCATATGAATCTCTACCTTTTTTTGTAACATAAGTTTGTTTGGTTACCTTGCTGCATTTTTTTTTACTGTCCTTTTTGTGGGGGCAATGGAAATCAGAAGATTGTGTTGTAATTCCATGCAACATTGATGAGACTTTAACTGAACAATAACTGTTCTTGGGCTGTAACATGTTCATTGATATTGGAGATTTTTTTTTTAAGCAGGTGGACAAAATGCCGTAAAAGACATTGACAATAAAGAAAAAGGTTAGGGCTTTATTACTTAGTTTCCCCCCTGTATCTTAACAAAGAACAACAATTTTTTAATATATTTTATATATTTATTTAATTAATTATTTAAATTTACAAATAAGGAAATCAAACTTTGCCCACACAATGTTCCTGGTTTCACCAGGGAAGTCCAAACCACATGGGAGTTGCTGAGGCATGATGTGTGAACACAGTCCCTTTGTTTTCAGCATTCAGGGTAGACTGTGGCTGCCCTTTTCAAGTTAGTGAAAGAAAACATGAAAAAGTGGAAAGAGGGAATCTGGAAGAGTGTGTGGAAGTCAATGAGCACTGATCCACTGAAAGAGGGCCTTTTCTCTACAAGGGGCAGTAGTCTGGAGTAACCCTTAGCAGCAAGTACAGGAATAAGGGTGTTTACTAACTTTTTTAGACTTTCCAAATTCAGAAGTATGCTGATGCTCAATTTTTCATTGCCACTGCTTTAGTTTTTTTATTTTAAGAAAGCCCCTGGAGCCTGTTTTTATTTCATTATAAAATACTAATAAATCAAGGTCTTTTCAATTATGTTAAAATGGTAGCATTCATCATGTAGACTACTGACTGCAGGTTTAGAACACCAGAATGTTTGATACAAAAATATACTGAGCCTTGAGCTGTTTCTTATATATTGGAAGTGATATATAGTAAAAAAATATAGCTAAGGTATGTAGCATTGCAGGATTGTAGAGAAAAATGTATCTGACAGATTACATCATAAGAAATGACAGGGGTGATATCTGACTAGTGTCACCATAGCTTCAATTGCAACTTTAGTGCTTTTTCTATTTGATTTTAATTATCACACCTGAAGTCAAGAACTCGGTGACAATGTTTGAGGAACGTTGACTTGTTGCTTTCCCACCTCATTAACCTTGATGTTTAGAATATCTTTCTTTTTTCCCTCTCTTTTACAGACTATAATCGTTAAGATGCAGTGTCCCCATCTACCCAAGCCTTCAAACCTGTATGAGTAGCATCAATGAGGACAGCAGTAAAGGAAGCCCTTTTGCAGTCTTGGTAACTGTGTGGGTTTCATGAGACCTCCATGAGATCTATTCAATCTGGGCTGTGGTTTTCAAGTAGCACATGGCTGAGCTAGATTAGCTTTGTCGAGGCTAGAAGTATTAAATCACCACCAACACTGCAAGTTCTTAGGTGAGAGAAGCCTGTCTCCCCATGAATGATGCCCTTTGCTCAGAATACCCTTTTATTACTTGGAAAAAGAGTAGGATCTTTTTCCAGTCATCTTTGTTATTTCCCGTGCCACATCTTTTCTCAGCCTCTTGCAACAGAACCTTGTGGGGTTTTATAATGTATAATAAAATGTAGATATGTTAGTGCATTGTAATATATACATCAGCCCAAGGTAGGAAATAAGAAAACCATAATGACTGCTCATGATTCCATCAGAGAACCCTTTTTGGAGTGGAAAAATATGTGATATGATGGTTGTCACAGAAACTAGAATTTTCTGTATCATTTATTTAACTCTTTCGGTATATTTTATATACAGCCAAGAGGTTGTCCTGCCACTTATTTTTTACCTCCAGACTTTTAGTGCTTCTGTCTTAGTCATTTTGTCTTTCTAGAGACTAAGTTCTGATTTGAGTTGTTATTTCTCAGTTGCAGCAACAGGGAGAAATATTAGTCACACCTGGAAGAGGAATTTAGTATATAATATAGGCTGGTTTTAAAGAAAAATAAAAATACAGAAAATTAAAAGATACATTCTCAAATGAACAATGAATAAATAAAAGGATGATTATATTGTAATAAAAGGTAACGTTAACACAACAGTGACAAATATATTATTGTTTTACTGAGAATAGTGATGGTGACATCACTACAATTACCAGAAAAAATGCTTCATAGAAATAGTACTGCAAAGCTGGACTGCTTCTATTTCAAACACATTCCACCTGCTTGGAAAGTTTCAGACAGATTAGAAATGTCTGTGAAATCTGTCCATCAGAAAATTCTGATACAGTAGCATTAGCTGATTTCCATTCAACCTGGAATAACATAATAAATTTTTGTCTGCATTTTCCTCATTAGATATTCAAACGAAATCTAAACGGATGAAATCTGCATTACTATTAATAGATTTTTTCATTAAGCTACAGAAATTAATTGGCACTGAAATTACACTTCACCTATAATTCATGAAGTTGTGTTTTGAAAAATCAAAAACATAAACCAAACACAGTTTTACAAAGTGGTATCTGTATTTTTAGTCAAACAAATGCTGCCTACACAACTCCATTGTAGGCCACAATTTCTTTTGACTTTCTCTTCAGTTAATTATTTGGCTTCCTAAGTGCAAAACATTACAACAATAACCAGGTTTTCTTTTAAATGCATTCCTCAGTGTACCAAGTTAAGCAGCCTGCCTCCCTCTTTTCCCTTCCTTCCCTCTCTCTGATATAGCTTTTTGGGGGAAAGTGAGAGTAACATCACAGAATGTTTTTCTATCTTTGTTTATTCTATTCGGGACACACTTAGGACCTTTTACTGTCATTAGTGTAATAAGTCCGCTGGCATTGATTGGTCTCATGGTGTGAGAGAAGAAAAGGTTACCTTTATATGGAATAAGTTATGCAGCACAGATGAGTTGAGAGGGAGACATCTTGAAATATGAAGCTAGAGGTAATTTCTTGTCTTACATACTGCTATTTTTAGAGTTAACTGTGGTCAGTTAGTAAAAGAAAAAAAAAGCAATAAATACCCTGGTATTATAGGCTTCTTGTATTTTTTTGACAACTAAAATTCTGAGACAAGCTACAGTATGACCATTTAATAGCTGAACTGGTAACAAAATAGAAAAACAGTCAAAGAAACAGCTTTGGAGTGGTTCTCTCTCACTATACAGTTGTGTTCTTCCATCTAAATTTCAAATGCAATGCAATGTTTTCTTCTTTAAAATAATGGGAGGCGGGGGGGGGGAGGAGTCTACAGTATATATGGCCCCTCTTCTTTTGTATATTCAGCATTTCCAATAAAGGACATGACTTTTTTCCCTTGGCAGTTGACATTAAGCAACAAGTAGTGCTCTGGACAGCAATGAGCCTCTCTCCCTAAGAAACATCTGCTGCATGGGGAAGGCACACAATGGAGAGTGTGTCTCATGTGTGCTGCTTATATCCAGTGGGCTTAGTTAAAATAAATAGCAAGATAAAATTTCTTGCTTTGATTTCCAAGTCTTCTGTTACTTTGCTCCATCACCTTGGTCAATTCAGTTCAGTTTACCTAGCTGTAAAATGTGTTCCATAATATTTACTTGATTTACTGTGATGAAATCTTCTGTTATTAGTTTAGGTCCCTTTGTTCTAGCTATTGTATACATTTATAAGAAATCAAAGTCGGTGCTTCAGGGAAGGTATTACCTTCATAAATAATGTAGACTGAGGCAGAAAGAAATTCTAGGGTGAATTAGGTGAAGTTGGGCTGCTGTGAACACAGCTAAACAACATGGACATATTTGCAAAGAAAGCTGGGAGGTGTAGGGCATTGAACTAAAGTTTAGTAGTTCAGGAATAAGCATTTTATCTGTTCATTCTTCTAAAGATACTAACTTAGAGTTGTTAACATTTTGTCAAGATTTTCTAAACTCCCTGAAAGCTTAAAATAAATATATATAAACCATAGGTGTGTTTTATGTGACCTGTACAAAGTAAGCCGTATAAAACCAGTATCTGGTAGTAGTGGGCTTTTTTAAAACATGTGTTTTATCAAATTGACAAATGGAGAACTTTGTACTTTTTTAAAATTAAAACAACAGCAAATTTATAATGAATTTTAACATAAAGTAACTTTTGCACTTTCCTCCTTGCATGTCCTCGTTTAATTTCTGGAATTTGTTTTAACAGCTATGTAGATTTATTTAAATGCTGTATCTGAAGTTGAATACTCTTCATCTAGCTTTTAAGTTAAATACACATGTTCATGACTCATATTTGTCAGCCTATAACAAAGCTCAGCTTTGTTGCTGAGTTCTTATGAGACAGCAGTGTTACAACCTTATACATGAGTATTTAAACCAATTGCAAAATAGTATGTAGTATAGAGCACTCTTCTGGATTTTAAAAACTATTTTAGTGTCCTGACCCAGTGTTTCTTTGGTATAAACCACTGCCAACAATAAATACAGATTAAGTTTTTCCCCAGCCCACTTTGTGAAATTATAACACAACATTTTGAAATTAGGTCACCTTAAGACACAAGCAAAAGTGATGCTGGTTCTGGCTTGCTACTGTAAATCTAAAACGTTAAAATGATGATTCATGATAAATGAATGGAATTCAATCCTGCCTAGGAAATTCAAATACTTAACAGGAAAAGGAGGCAGAAATAGGTATCATGGCTCTGGGGCCTGATTTGTTTTCTTTAAACTTGATTCTCCTCTTCCTGAAATCGGTGAGAAGTTAGGGAAGATTTGATTTTGATGCATTTGATTATGTGCACTAGGAAGGAATGTATTGCCCTAGATGGTACTAACCAAGTGGTAATTTGGTTTTGGTGCTGGTTTTCCTCCCCTTTTTTTCCCCATCTGCCAAATACGCTTTACTTTGGCACCGTTCTGTCTGTGACCTTTTTATCTAACTTGCTTCTGGGGTTTGTTAGTTGTTTTCCTTCATTACCCTCATCATTTAACCTGAGTGCTTGCCACTGCTTACACATCCTTCTCCAAGGGTAGAGATCATCATCCAAACCCAGGAGAAAATGTCTGGCAAGCTTTAAGAGCTAAACATCAGCTAGTGGATTAAAAGTAAGAAGACTGAAGAGTTGGTCAACACCAGCTTTTTTCCATTTTTCTAAACATGGTTGAATTGCAGCTTGGAGACTCCTCATGTCACAGGGACACCTAAGAGAAAAGAAGGCAGACAAGCCTGTTGAGAGTTTCACTTTCCTGTCTGAAAAACTATGCTTACTCATTCTTTCTTGTATTTCTTTTCTTGTGTTGATTTCATACTTCCATTAAATGTTTCTGTTGCTGTTTCTTACCCTTTCTGGGCTTGTAAAATAGGAATAGTCCAGCTGCTGCTCAGGTGAATGATTTGGATTTTCAAATTCTATTCAACACATAAAGTACAAGGTATTATTACTTATCTGTTATTACTTATCCATTAAGATTCCACACTAGGAATTAATTTTAAATGCTCAGTATGTTAATTCTTCAGAAATTCTCTCTCCCCCATAGTTTGGAAATGTGAATGGATCTGCATGACATAAAAGCAAAACCTTACTTGGGATATAGTGACTGCATCAGTGGACAAGGGACGAAGTATGGATGTGATCTATCTGGACTTCTGCAAGGCCTTTGACACGCTCCCCCACAACATCCTGCTTGCCAGGTTGGAGAGATACAGATCTGATGGGTGGACTATTCAGTGGATAAGGAATTGGCTGGATGGCCACACTCAGAGGGGTAGTGGTCAATGGCTCAAAGTCCAGATGGAGATCAGTGACAAGTGGTGTCCCTCAGGGGTCCGTACTGGGGCCTGTCTTGTTTTTATCTTGCTTTTAACATTTTTATCAATGACATAGGCAGCAGGATCGAGTGCACCATCAACAAGTTTGCAAATGACACCAAGCTGAGTGGTGCTGTCAACACACCAGAGGAATGGGCTGTCATCCAGAGGGACCTGGACAAGCTGGAGACGTGAGCCCAGGTGAGTCTCATGAGGTCCAATAAGAGCAAGTGCAGGGTCCTGCACCGGGGTCAGAACAATCCCCACTATCAATACAGGCTGGGGGATTGGGTGATAGAGAGCAGCCCTGCAGAAAAGGACTTGGGGGT
>JANHGN010015077.1:28893-51347 GCA_024605025.1 Megaceryle maxima | reverse complement strand
GGTGGAGCACTGGAACAGGTTGCCCAGGGAGGTGGTTGAGGCCCCATCCCTGGAGACATTCAAGGTGGGGCTTGAAGCTCTGAGCAAGCTGCTGTAGTTGAGGATGTCCCTGCTCTCAGCAAGGGGGTTGGCTTAGATGACCTCTAGAGGTCCCTTCCAACCCAGACATTTCTATGATTCTATGATATACTGCTATAGATAGAAGGTATGTTGACATGTTCCTTTAATGCTGTATTTAAATGGCACATGAAGTCAATAGAAGCAAAAAGAACAGTTATGTCACTTATGCAGCAGACTCTTCAAAAAAAAAAGTATTCACTGACATGGCTAGAAATACCAATAACTTTCTTCTGATCACATTTATGTAACTTAATTCTTCTGTAGCAGGTATTCCTTGTTTTGTGATTGTGTTATACTTGTGCAACAATACTGAAAAGAAATCAGTAACATATTTGGGGTAGATTTCATGTCACTAAGTTGAAGTGTATCATTTCCTTAAAGTTAACATGGCAAGAGATTTAAAATGCGTGTTAATTAATAGATACAAATTGCTGTAATCACATTGAGATATAAATTACTGTAATCATGTCCTCTTAAATCTTTCAGCGATTATAATGCCATCATTTCTGTGTCATTTTTCTAACAAGATATTAATTTCATGTTGCGAGTCACTTTTTAATTGGTATAACTCTGTACCTTAAAGCCCACTGCTCTTGGAGGAGGTAAATACCACTTTCAGTGGCCAAAAAAAAAAAAAAAAAAAAAAAAAAAAAAAAAAAAATTCATAAAGGCAAGAGAAGTTACTGTAGATGGGTGTCTAAATCAGGTAACTGTACATCCATATTGACCTAACCACTGAAGGGCCATTTCATCACTACCCCTGTTCTGAGAAGACTTGCAGTGATTGCACAGGGAAAGTAGAATCCAAGGAGGCATCCAATGCTATTATTGACTTCTCCCAACTTAAGTGAAAAGTGGTGGGGGAAGTGAAAAATTTTCATGATCTGTAGAATATATAGAGAACCCTAAAGCAGTGTGATTAGATGGGTTTTAAATCACCATTTTCTCCACTGCTCTATGAGAGTCCTGGAATTTACCAGGGTGCTGCACACATACAATACAGAGGTCCTCTGTAAAGAAACATATGCCCACACTACTGTGGATATTTAAAGTGAATTCAGAAAATTGTTGTGACAGTGAAAAGGGATGTTATTTTTTTCAAATTAAAGGGCGAACTGCAGTATTATTTAGCTCCTGCTGTCATCTATATTAATGTGGACTTTTGTAAGCCAAAAAAAGGGGAAGGAGTCTGTTTTATAACATATTTCTGAGTGCCACTTTTCCTGGAGCGGGTAAAGGAGAATGAACTGTTTTGCACTGGATGCTTCCACACTGTAGTGAAAGGAGGATGTTCGCAAGTTACAGATGTTTGGTGTGTCAGGGATTTTTTTTTTTTCCTTTTTGCTTTTGGGGCAATTTTTAAATAAATAAATGTGGGGGGTTTTAAATGTGCTTCCTAAGTCTAAACTGATTTCCAAATTTCTGATTTATTTTTACTCAACTCCTTGCTTTATAGCATCTTTGACCATCTACAATTTAAATAGTTGCACTTCTGAGAAATGTATTGTCCAGTGAAATATTTTCTGTATTCCCTCTTAATGACTGGCCCTGTTCATTGAGAAGAAATATGTAAATAATGTTATAACCAGGGAGGACAGTTTATAGCCTTTAATGCCTTAAATTCCATCAATAATCATGCCTATGAGGAAGTCTTTACACAAATAGTCTTGGTAAACTTAACAGGACTCTTCATGTGGTAAAATTACTCATACAAGCAAGCATTTGAGAGCAAAGTGTCAGTATTCCTCTCCCACATTCCTATTCCTCCACGGAAGAAAGGAAGCATCTGAGTATCAGAAGGCATTTTTAGTCTAATATGTCCCAACTAAGGATTTAATCTAGACTAAACAACTGGTTTGAATATTTGCTGTAACTATTAATTATTGAAAATGGTTTGAATTTTTCTATTCATTGCCTAGCTCTTAGTTCTTGATTTAAATCATCTGTAGTGTTCCTATTTAGCGTGTTCGCTTGGTATTTGACATAATATCTGTTTATTGCAATTTACAGTTAGCTGTGTATCTTACTTAAAGTGTATTTATTAGTCTAAAAAGGTTCTGGAATAAGTGATTTATCAAAGAAGCAAAAGTAGCTCAAACTCGTGTTCTGCTAACAAGGCAATGCAAGTTTGTGCATTCTTGGTGCAGCTGTTTCATGGATACATGTTTTAAATGATGAAACAGCTTCTTCTCTGAAACAGTAAAACTGATCACAGTAGACCTATGAGTTTTTGGAAGCAAGAATGCAAAATTTGCTATAGTGGTTTTTTGAGGGTTTGATGGCTTGGGTTGTTTTGATCTACTGCATTATCCTTGATCCTTATGGTAAAAAAAAAAAACAAAAAAACCAAACAACTAACTCCATTTAATTTAGGCTGAATGTGAGTCAACTCTGTATCTGATCTACAGCTGCTGAGAATACACCCTATAATTAGGTTTCTGCAGCACCTTCCACTCCTACATAAATGTACAGATGGATTCCTGGTTGTTTTCCTGTGGTCACCAATGCAACCAAGGGACTCATCCGAGTGACAGGTACTTACATTCATTTAGAAGTTTTAATCATGGCTTAACACTTGTTAGCTTCAAAGTATATGCTGTTGGGAAATTAGTGTCACATCGTGTGATACAGCAGTTGTATGTCTGAAACAAAAACAGATTTTATGATTATTTTTTTTCTTCCATAGCTAAGGTTAACTGTCTGACCAGCTGTGAGTCAAGCCTTCAAGACATGCTGCTTTGCCTCAGTCTTGATCTGGCACATGAAAGGAAATGTGAGGAAGTTTCAAGCAGAGATCATTTTGCAAGTCCAAAGATGAGGGTAAGGTCAAGTTCGCTTGCATTTTCACAGTATCTCGTTACAAACATAAAACAAAGTGCCACGCAGACAGTATGAGGTTTAGTGTAGCAACATTTTTCACCTTCGGGAGATTTACAGTGCTACAGTATTTTTCCCATTCTGTTTACCCACATCAAAGAAAAATACCATAGTAAAGAAAGTGCAGCTACATTTTTTTAGAAGTGACTCTTCCTTCTAGGGAACAAACATATGGTGACTTAATCTAAAGCTTTGACATTGAACTTGCACAGGTGTTGCTAACATCTCATAGGGCTGCAGGGTAACATTAGCATTTAGTTAAGGAGTAAATTGGCATTATTCACATTACATCAGTTTCACCCATAATTTACTGTGACTGCTTTCATCCTGTAGTATACTATCTCTTCTTCCATGCATTCAGAACTATGGAGGTTACTGTGGGAATCTATGGGGTGGGAAAATACAGCTCATTTTTATTAGCTGTGTGTGAAACAAGCCTGTAGGGTGGAAGGAGCTGTCTCTGCCCCATGAGGCTCACCAAAAACATTCCCTGAGCTACAGATGAGCATTGCCTTACAAAGCCAATCCTGCCTACTGCCTTCCCTCTGGAGAAACTGTTCCAGGCTCAGGCCTAGCTCCTCAGTTTGTAGAAATTGTCTTGATTCCACCAAATTCTTAATGAGATTTCATAGTTACTCACTTTTCTGAAAATTCTGAGATCTTTAAACATGTGCATTGTTATGCTGCAATGCTTTATGGCTTTATGTAATCAGTTTTTCTTATGGGAGAACTGTTGGTTAGCTGTACATCTCTGTAAAACCACAATCTGAAATTTTGTTAGCAGTTGTAACATGCAGTAAATTCGGTGGTTAAAGGAAGAAGTATATTCAGCAACACTCTGCACTCTTCAGTTCAGTCGTGTAAAATGATATTTCGTGGATGCTGTGTATGAGGAATGACTCTGCACGCTTCTGAAAGTAGCAGTGTCAATGTTCTATTTGTTAATATCTACTGCAGAGATGCCAAAGTTGGGAGGGTTTTTTTCCCCCCAAACTACAAATGCAGAAGAGTTAAGAACAGATGCTGTCACTGGTTACATCTGAGCAACTCCCATGGGGTCGCTGGGTATGTGCATTTTTACACTTTGCACGTACAGCTATTCATGGAGGCCATGTTCATGAAGTCATGGTAGATGCTTAATGTGATACACACCCAGGGAAAATACTTTGTTTCCTTAAACATTTTCACATTTTGGACTTTTATGTACAGCTCCATTAAGTGTTGGAATATAGACGATGCAGCTGCATGGTGAAGAATCTTTTTGAGGCCTTCAGATGTCTGAAAAGTAATGTTGTCATCCCTCAAACTAAAAATCTACACAATGAAATAAGTCAGCCTACTTTTATGAAGATGATTATTACTAAACAATACACGTGTTACCAAGAGATCATGTTTAACTTCATGTAGCACTTTCTTCCAGGGAGAGCTGATCTCTGTACAAATTTATCTTGATCAATCTGTGTCCAATCTGTTAGAAGATAGAAATGGATGATATCAGCGAAGCTGGCATGTTGCTACTAACCCTTCCTGATGGTATTTGCAATACTTAAAAATACCAAAGGTCTAAATTTAGAGGAAGTTGGGTAAAATCACTGTCCCCTTTCCAAGAGAAAGGGGCAATTCCTATGATATATATTTCATCTCTCTAGGAGTCTTACTTTGAAATCACTTTTCTCTGCTTTTTGGCCTTACTTTCATTTACCTTCTCGGGCATGCCGTATTCCCCAAAATAGACCCCTAGCTTTCAATGTTTCCTCATTATTTTGCAGGCTTTTATAAATAAAAGTTATGAGCATATGCCTTTAAGTGGACCCATTTTCAAGGTAGTGTTTAATTGTTAACTTTCAAAGAGCAAATCAATCCCTCTAAGCTGACACATTTTTTATCCTAATTATTTCTTCGTTTGTTGTCAGTATTCCTTATTTCACATCTGCATTAATATAACTTTTATCTTCTTCCTTTTAAAAATTTTAATACTCATTTATGTCCCTTTACTTTCCAGTTTTATTGAAGTATTATTTGCTCTATATATACCTTGGTGTATATTTAGAAACAGAAATGTCTGGGTTGGAAGGGACCTCTAGAGGTCATCTAGGCCAACCCCCTTGCTGAGAGCAGGGACATCCTCAACTACAGCAGCTTGCTCAGAGCTCTGTCAAGCCCCACCTAGAATGTCTCCAGGGATGGGGCCTCAACCACCTCCCTGGGCAACCTGTTCCAGTGTTCTACCAGCCTCACGGTAAAGAACTTCCTTCTTACATCCAATCTAAATCCACTCCTTTCTAATTTAAAACCATTGTCCCCTCATCCTTTCACTCCAGGCCTTTGTAAACAGGCCCTCTCCAGGCTTTTCATAAGCTCCCTTCAGGTACTGGAAGGTGGCTATGAGATCTTCCCGGAGCCTTCTCTTCTCCAGGTTGAACAATCCCAGCTGCCTTAGCCTGTCCTCGTAGGAGAGGTGTCTCAGCCCCCTGATCATCTTCGTGGCCCTCCTCTGGACCCGCTCCATCAGGTTCATGTTCTTCCTGTGCTGAGGGCTCCAGAGCTGGATGCAGTATTCCAGGTGAGGTCTGACCAGAGCAGAGTGGCAGAATCACCTCTCTCCATCTGCTAGCCACGCTTCTTTTTGCCTTAAACATGCACTTTTGCTGCTATTGTTAGCTGATATCAGCCATAAATTAATTACTTCAGCTCAAATTCAGCTCCCAGTTCTCCTAAGGTACTGTCAAGAGTCCTTCTCTCCTAGCTGGTCTTACAACAGAGGAGCAGGGAGACCATTTTAAATATTTTAAGAGCTGCACCTTATGATAGTCTTATTTACAGTCAAGAATATCTCCTCCTTTAGAATTTTCTTACTCTTTCTTGGCTAATGGAAATCCTCTGGGCAATTCTGATACTGTATGCCTGCCTCCTGCACTGTCTGTGCTAAAATATCCAAATGTTCCAAAATAATGATGATATGATCCTGAATCATAAGTGTAGTAAATCTTTGTGGTTGTTACTGTCTTTTTAGTTCTTTGTGGCAGGTTGGATTTTTAATCCATGCAATCAGACTGTCTTCTGTTGTTGTGTGTGACTCTGTGACTGTGTATTAAAAGAATAGCTGCCCCAGAACATAATATAATTCAGTAATGTATACTTGTGATTTTGCTAATTTTGAGGTGTGATTTCTGACTAAAGAAGAATCTAGCAAGATACAGGTTCTTATTTTAGATTAAAATGTCATGCCTTAGGTCAAATTGGCACGCCTTCTGCAAGCATCTGATGGACTATACAAAAGACAATATTGTTTATGTTTGTCTGATAACCTGCACTTTTAGCTTAGTCAACTGTTTGAGATTGAAAAGCAAAGACAAAACCAGAGATAGTTTTGGAGAGAAGCTATAGCCTGTCTGTGATACTAGTTAAGAAAACTTCAGTCATGTCATTGATCAATTTTAAGGAGTGAAAAAAAATTCTGATGTCTTCCTTGTTAACAGAGTTTATATTTCAGGAATACTCGATATTCTGTTGTGCGTTGGTAATTGATATTACACATACACACACACATTTTTACCAGGTGAACAACGTGGATTGCTTAGGTCTCCTGGCGAAGCCCATTCATACAGCAGGTACAACAGCTTTACCTCACTGTAATTCAGCCTTTTCATTCCTTTCCTCTCAAGTTCATGTGGATTCCTCATGTGCTGATATTTGTGCTAATGAGGTATATCTTTTTCTAAGGTTTTAGAGGACTAGTATTATTACCTTCTCACTAGACCAGAGAGCTATCTCTGCTACCAAGAGATATGCTAAACTCAAATACATTGTAAAACTGCGTATTAATCATCTCTTATAGGGTCAGTCTGTGGGGAGGCATCGTCCTGTATAGGTTGGTAGAGTCTCTCACTGAACATAGACTGCCTCAGAAACCTGAATGTTTTGTTCACTGATTTTTAATTTTATTATTTTATCTGATATATTAATTCCTTTGCTGCTCCCTAATTTACACATAAATCTGCCTGTCACCTTCTGTTCATATCTATCTTAGAAGCAGCATGAGAAATTAATTTTTTCCATATTTACTTTTCAGTAGAACACAATAATAATTATTTTTTAAGTAGGCAATAAACTTATGCTAGGGATCCTATGTTTTGATAGGCAACATATTAAAACACAAAGACTGATGACCTCTTGTACTCAAAATTCCTTGTTATAAAATGTAATTTGAATACAATTTACTCTCAGTTGGCTTGGAACATCTTTTTTCTAGGCATAAGCCAAATTTTGTTCCCCTCTAGGTTACAGAGAAATATACATTAGTATAATACTTGATGCAAATTTTTGCTCGCTGTCAGATGTCTTATAAATATACACATTGTATATATATGTACACATTTTGCTAGCTAACAGTAAGAAATTCTAATGCAATCTATACTGGACAGTCGTATATTGTTCAAGTATTTTAGTGTATAGAAGCAAATAACTCTTTCACAATGAAAAATTGACAAAAAAACTTCTCAAGATGTCATTTCATGGAAAATAAATCCTCCAATATTTCAATATATGCTACAGTTAATGCTATTAGGAAGGGTACAATGTAGTGATCCTACATTGATAGTGATTATAGGATAACTGATGTCTGTGGTGTGAAGGCTGCTACACACACGTATCTATCCTGCTGGTTTTACAGTGTTTCCCAGCATTGGTGTTGTACCTGACTTTTCCATTTTACTAAGATCTAAATGTATTTTTAAACAGTGATTGCATTTGAGGTGCTTCTTTTAAAGGGTTTTCTCTTCTCCTAATGGGATTTCTGGCCTCTGATTCCTCCAAGTCCTGGAAACTTAAAGCTAAATGCTTCTATTAGGCTGCTTTAGGCAAGTGTGGACTTTAAGAAGGTTCATTCATGTATGTTTCACATTCAGTAGTAAGGAACAAACATCTTGTTCAATATCTTTACCAATGATCTCAATGAGGGGATTGAGCACTTCCTGAGCAAGTTTGCAGACAACACCAAATTGGGTGGCAGTGTTAATCTGCTGGAGGGTAGGAAGGATCTGCAGAGGGTCCAGGTTGAATCAATGGCTTGAGGCCAATTGCATGATGTTTAACAAGGCCAAGTGCTGGGTCCTGCATTTCAATCGCAACAACTCCAGCCAACACTACAGGCTTCAGAGGAGTGGCTGGAAAGCGGCCCAGTGGGAAAAGCTGCCTGGTGGATAAGGACCTTGGGATGCTGGTGGACACCTGAAGAGTGTGCCCAAGTGGCCATGAAGGCCAACAGCATCCTGGCCTGTATCAGGAATGGTGTGGCCAGCAGGGGAAGGGAAGTGATCGTGCCCCTGTACTCGGCACTGGTGAGGCCACACTTCAAGTACTGTGCTCAGTTCTGGGCCCCTCACCACAAGAAAGATATTGAGTTGCTGGAGCAAGTTCAGAGATGGGCAACCAACTGGTGAAAGGCCTGGAGAACAAGCCTTGTGAGGCGAGGCTGAGGGAATTGGGATTGTTTAGTTTGGAGAAGAGGATGCTGAGGGGAGACCTTATTGCTCTCTACAACTACCTGAAAGGAGGTTGCAGTGAGGTGGGTGCAGCCTCTTCTCTCAAGTAAATAATGACAGGACTGGAGAAAACGGCCTGAAGTTGCACCAGGGGAGGTTTAGATTAGATATTAGGAAGAATTTCTTTACTGAAAGAGTAGTCAGGCACTGGAATGGGCATGCTCTAGTGGGATGGTAAGGTGTTTTTGTTTTAGTTTGGGGTTGGGTTTTTTTTTGTTTTGTTTTGTTGGCTGTTTTTTTGGGGGGAGGGACACGGTTGGAAGCAGTGATCTCAGAGGTCTTTTCCAACTGTGACAATTCTGTGATTCCTTGACATAATAAGTAGAGAGGTGTTACAGAGAACGTGCTCAGATTATGCCTCTAAGACAGCTGTGGCCAATAGGTACTTCTTTAGCAGTCTTGTATAGTACTGTCTTCTCTGTTGGGTAAGGATGAATCTTGAGGCCAGTCTTCAGTAACAACATAAATGAATGTCAGGAAAATTCATATTCACTATATTGTCTTCTGGGTATTTGTTTCATCTCTGGGGGAAGATGGAGGAAATCCATGCAGAAAAAAAATCCACCAAGGCATATTTAACTAAAAATCAACATCTAACTTGAAGTCCCTGAGCCAGAAATTGATGACAGCTGGGAGGAGGACACCTGGGAAAGTATTGCTTGCTCTCCTATTATAGTCTTCTGCATTTATCTTCTATCACATAGGATAATTTGGGTTAACCTAGAACCTAGATGTTCTTACATCTGCATTCATATTTAAATGGATTTATTGACACGTAGTGGATATTTACATGTCCATTTTAGCTATTATGTGGTTTAGTTCTTCCTAAATACCCTGTAGGGCCAATGGAGAGCAAGAAGAGAGAAAGGCTACCTTGGGTTCTCTTTGTCCAGGTAATCTTCTATTCACTGATAGCACTGGGAGATAAAACAGCTGAGTTGGCTGATAGGAGCCTGCATAGTGTTGAGTGGATTTTTCCAACCCCAACCTGTCACCACTGAATATACCCCCATAACCTGGAACACGCACAATCTGTGGCATCTTGTGTAACGAAGATTTGTGTTGTGCTGTATCAAAAGACCACATCAGATTAATCAGAGAATAACAGCCGCAATTCAATTACTCTATTTCATAGCTACAAGGAGAGCAAGACACAATGGGGCTTTTTGTTGGGTGTGTGTGGCTTTTTATCGCTATTAAGCTCTAGTGTAAAATTCACTCTATCTCTCAAGCCCCCAAGGGACATCTCTCGACCTTTCTGACTGCTTCTCAGCATGGTGGATTGGGCAGCTCAGTGTCTCTGTGAATATCTGTCATTCTGGTGGTGTACCCTTTTACTGCCAGCACAGTCACAAGCAGACAGCCCAAGAGGGAAACAATGTACAAAGATTTGCCCATGGAGGATGCACAGAGGGGAGGACTGTGGCAGCTGGGTGAGGCCACTGCAGTTCGGAGACACTGTTGTAAATGCTGGTGACAGAGCATGCCCCTCAAGCTGTGCTAGAGCTGCCATGGCACCTTGTCCCACGGGCCTCCACCTGACTGTGTTTTCTCACTATATGAGAGAACCAGCAGAATAACAAAAGACTATTTTTAATGCATTTCATTGTGGGTTGGTTTTTTTTTTTGTTTTGGTTTTTTCTGCCTCTTTGTCTGGGATTATTCTGAACATAGCTTAAGCCCTAGTGCCCTCTTCTGATCTTGAAATAGGTGTCAGGTCTCAGCACACCTGTCCCTGCAGCTCCAGCTCAGCAGACAGTGCCAGCCAATTGTTTGAAGTTAGGCAAACATTCGAAGACACAGATATTTTAATTTGTAATCAGCTTTAAAGATTTAAAGCCTTCAACATTTACTCTGATCAGAAACAGGAGCTTAAGCAGAAATTACTCTTTCCTAGTTATAAAAACCATTTTTTTTCTCCCCTGGCAGGAGCTGTAGGTTTGATCTGAAGTCCACAGAAGCGAGTTCTGTGAGCACAGAGTTATCAGCTCTGGCCCAGCCCTTAACACAGCAAGTTCTTTGGCCAGCAGAGTCACTTAGGCTGAAAGAGGCATACCATTACAAGGTCTTCGAGGGACAAATACTAATTAAGGATAATCTTCTAGAAAATGTTACTTTTTTGGACATATTTAACATGGGAGATACCGGTAAGTGAAAATTCTACAATTCCTTACTTCTGGGAGGCTTTTCAATGCTACTAAGCCAACTCTAGTTTATGCGAACATATATCTGGAGAGATGTATGTAATGCAAATAAGGTATATCTCTTACACTCAGATACAGCTACAGTCTGTATGAATAAGTTCATTCATCATTTATAGGCTGCTGCTGCTGGGATGGAAGGCAGCAGCTGTCAGGGAGCACAGAGCAGTGCTGTACAGCAGTCTTAAGTCATATTCTGAAACTCTGCATTCAGTTTGCAGAGTGATTCCACACAAAGGAAAGTAATAAGTTCTTCTTTATAAAAATGCTTTTGTTTTCTAAAAGAATCTTAAAATCATATTTTTTTGCCAATCACCTATCTAATAACGTATTTGCCCTTAAGGCACTTGATAAGTCCAAAGTATGCTAAATGTTGCTAAAGCTTTTAATGCTAAATTTACTGCAAAATAAGGTTATGAATTAATTTTCACAGTAATGACTTTTCTCAGCTGTGACTGTTTGCTTATGTTTTAAGCAGCTAATATTCTGCAAACTGAGAGTTGTGCAACTGCAAATAAACATTCTCTACTGACAAAACTATTTGTTGATAATTTTAGGTAGGAATTCTTGAGAGACTGATGGGCAGATTAACACTAAAGGCCTCACTAGCAAGAGGTTTATCAACACATGAAGCAACAAAAGGGATATTTATAGAACTTCCCTGGAATATGATTTTTCCAGCTCTCTGTTGCCATCTTGAGTCTCTTGCTGCCTTTGACAGAAAATCCAAGTTGAGGTGTAACATATATAGAGACAAAGGAAAAATATATTTCTAGTCCTAATGACTAAAGCCCTCTCAAGCCATCAGATATAAGTCATCAAGCACCAGAGAAACAATATTATTTAGCTTAGTTGAGATTATACTCATCATGACAAACTATAGCAGAGTTGATGTCAAGGCAGTGTAATTTTAGTGGAAATGTGTTGTAAGGGGTAGCAGAAGAAGGTTCTTGGACAGCAGCTGGGCTCAGGCATAATGTGGAATTCTTGAATGCATGCATCAGTGGCTGTCAGAGTAGCTACTAAGAGAGTATTTGCTAGAGGATGGAGAAATACTGAAAGCACTGTCCTACCTGTTATGCAGATGGTTTGATACCATTCTCTTTGTCCTATAATTGCCCTTCACAAGTTTTTTTACCTTCCTCTGAAAATCAGTGAGATAGCACAGATCAGGTATGTGCTTCTTATGAATTGAACTACATAGTGAAAAAAATCTGGGGATTACAAAATCCCTTGGAATAGATGGCATAAGAAGTAGAAGCCTGAGGCCTTCCTATGTGAGCATTTCTCCAACACCACCTGCTTTCTGCATTGTAATGTTTGGACTTCTTTTTATAGGTTTATAACTTTTAGATGTACTTTTTTTTATTATCCCCTACTCTCTCCCATTGCATTATTTCACACTTGGTGACAGTATTTTCAGTCAGTATTCAGACCTTAGTATTTTATGAGCAATCAGTGTCCTGGGAAGCAGGAATATGACTGTGAGATCATAGTTACTAATTGAATACTTGGTAGGGGATCTCTTTCACTCTACTGAGTGCTTCACATATACTAAAAATAAGTTGCTAAAATTTGATTCTAATAAAATCTGCTGTGTGTCCTGTTTTAGAGTCTTGTGTGTATTTGGGCATAATATTAATAATTACAAATACTTTCCTATTCCAAACAGATGATACTGTTTTAAGGCACCATTTATGCTCCTGTCTAATAAATCTGATAGCAGCTGATACTAATGGAGTTTAAACTGTGCTAGCACAGGGTTAAATTAAAGCCTGATTAAAACAGACTGAGCTGGATTTTCCACCCTGCTTTCTGCTGTTGTTCTACTGGAGCAAATATTGGCCCTCTCTCTTAGCTTGTTGACCTGCTGTTTCTCCAAGTGTGTGCAAGCTGGTACAAGCAGCTTCTAGACTCTCATTACTGGTGCAGGAGATACACTGTGGTAAGATACAGGGGTGTCCTTCACTAATACTTAAGTGCAAGTAAAACATTGAAGGTATTGGGCTTCAGGACCATTACTGCACAGAATATCTGTCACAGAGGAAAAATGTATGTTTTGTTCTTGTCACAGCTGAACAAATAGGTGCCTCCCCAGTCCTCTGGAAAAATAAATTCACTACTTTTTCATGGCTGTATACTCATTTCAGTACTTGTGTTGCCTTCCTAGGATTTGGGTGGTTTTCCAGATAGTGGTTATGTATCAGCCTTAACATTTCTTCAAAATAACGGCCTAATTTATTGGATTCTGCCTTCTGTAATATGACTGCTGGCAATGGTCTTCCAGAGCAGTACTTAGGCACACCCATCATAGGCTCTTGGAATTCAGAGAGCTGATTATTTTTAATAACCTTCTGGGGAATATTCTTTGGATTGTGTGTGTTTACATTTTTATTGATGTCACCACACTGCTGTAGTGCTGCCTTCAATGCTCCCTTTTATATACTTCCTGCAAGGGCCACATTAAATGATCACAAGATTCTTGAAAAAGCAGCAGGAAATGATATAATGGTGCCCACAAGTTTTGTGTATTGACTTTTCCACAGACTTGCTAGTCTTTGAGCCTAAAAATTGTCAGTAAAACAAACATATTTGATGTTATTCTCTGTTCTTGATTCTTGTTAGCATGCTAGAAACCCTGACCTTCAGCTGTTTTATTATGGGGAGAAAAAAAAAAAAAAAAGGAAAAAGAGAGAAAGAACTAATTATAGAGATTATTAAGGGTTTGATTAGAGGGGTAGTTGCTTAGTTTAGTTGCTTTACATTACTAAGTAACTATTACCATGAATACATATAGACACACTGTTACCTGCAAGTCAGTTACAGCTGGTAACAGATGCAGCAGAAGTGTCTGTATAACAAAATCATAGCTCTGGTATAAAAGGCAATTACTTATTCCAAATTTTAAGTCTATTTCAGTACATTCAAGTCATAAAGGATAACCTATAGAAATGGAGGAAAGGTACAGAGAATACTATTATCCGTGGTATTGTTCCTCAGTAGTCTTCCAGGGGTCATGAGCTGTAGAGGATGGGACAAAGATTTCAGTGGAAAATTATAGAAAGACACCTAATGCCAACATCACAGAAACTAAGCTGCAAAGTCTATGTTTTGGCCATGTCTAAGGGAATCTCAAAGTGCTTCTTGGAAGATTTTGAATATTTATAGCTGAGAATTCAAAATCCTTCTCTCTCTGTTGTCCTGAAAATAGCTTTGCTTTTGAAGATATGATGACTTTTTCTGTTTTGTTGTGGTGAATTTACCAAATAGCTTTCCCTGCTTATGGGTTTAGTTTCCGTCTGCAGGATAATTTATCCCCTAGATGCTATCAATAAACAAAACCTATTACACTGTTTAAAGCCTTCCAGGCTCATTTGGATAATTTCTTCAGTAAATTCACTCCTCATCCGAGATAATTTCTCAATAAATTCCCCAAGTTGAGGAATTTTTTATTAGAATCCCCACATTCCTTTAAAGTCTTATTGCTGGATGAGTCCCAACAGATGTCTTAGCCTAGCAAAGTGTTGGGGTGGTGGAACTGTGCATCCTTGCCTGCCAGGCAAAGTGCTGTCTCTTCACTTATGCCATACTGTTGACAGTGACTTGCTGGGAGTCTTTGGTGATGCTGCTACCCTGTGCATTTCCCGTATATGTTACTGTAGAAGGTATGAATAAAGTTTTAAACTGATAGTCACAAACCCAAGGAAATTAAAAGAGCAGTCTGCCTTCTCCAAAAGCTGGAATGAAGTCCTTCACTCTGTTAAAATAACACTGGTACTAGGAACAGTCTAATC
Source organism: Megaceryle maxima (assembly GCA_024605025.1). Classification (NCBI taxonomy): domain Eukaryota; kingdom Metazoa; phylum Chordata; class Aves; order Coraciiformes; family Cerylidae; genus Megaceryle; species Megaceryle maxima. Next base: position 36,812 of record JANHGN010015077.1, on the reverse strand, counting down.
TTACCAGGATGAGGTCAAAAAGTGCTATTTTGCCCTAGAGCAGGTTATTTTACTCAAGCAGTAGATGAAATTAATCTCTACTGATCTCTCCATTGCGAGTGCTGGATGGCTTCCAAGACTCAAGCAGGCCTGTGTAGCATTAGCTTGAGCACTGCAGGATTCCTGTGGTCTGAAAAAAGGCATCCTATAAACGCTGCTTTAGTTCTTCATTCATGGTGCTGGCAGCTCTGTAATGAGGCAGAGGAGAGAATGCAGTGGCAGACCTTGGCGGCTGCATTTGCTGAGCCTTTCAGAAGGACTCAAGCCAAGTGCAGTTGCCCTGGTTATAGCTCTTCAGTCCCAGACTTTACCCCCTCTAGAACAGAGATGCTGACAGTTGTCAGTAAGCATTTTCATGGTGTTTTAAAAAAGCAAAATAAGAACCCCAAAACAAAAAGAAAAGACAGACATACACACACCACCAGCCCCCTACACACCCTCCTCAACCCCCTCAAAATAAAAACCAAAACCAACCAAACAAAAAAAAAAACCCAACAAACTCTTGGTGTTTGACTACTGTATAGATTTTAACTCCCTAGGGACAAGATTCTGAGACCCTGTGATTCCTTTGTTTCCTACTTCACAAATAACTGATATGAAATATGGATTTGTATTTTCTGAGTGAGAGCAGCTGCTCTTCAGCATTTATTTTGTTAAGATAAACACACAAAATAAATTCTGAATAAAACTGACATCAGCTCAATGTAATAATATAACAAACAGAAAGCTTACTAAAAAATCTTTAATTGTTTCCCCTTCCAGCACAAAACCACCGTCTTACTGTAGTATGTTAGCCTGGGAGTTTAGACTGTTCAGAGAGTGTGCAAGTGAAAACAAAAACTTGTACCATAGCTCATGAAAAAGTATTACCCATATTTTCTTGTTCACTTAAATCTTTTCTCACAGCAGATTTTTCTTTTTTAAAAAGATTTGATTCAGCTGAGGAGGTAAATGAGACCAATGCATTTTGTAATTTTGAGAATAAGGAGAAGTTACGTCTCTTTCCACTGTAAATACTTATGTTGGGTAGTGCAAAAATGTGCTTAGGTATAAGCGTTTACAGTGGAAACATTGACCATTCTTTAAGTAGTTATGATGTTCTGAATGTTGTTACTAAAAGTTAGTTATTCTTTTTTTTTTTTTTTTTTTTCCTGTCAGACTGTAAAATATGTTGGGTAATACACTTTCAGAGCATGAACACCATCCCACTTTATTGTTTTAATCAGTGTGGAAGGAATGATTTAATTCCTTATCCAATTACATTTCTGAGTATGCTTATTTTAATAGGTTAAGCATTTTCCTAATTTATCTGCTAATCATTAGAAATACATTTGGCCTCAGTTCAGAGACTGTTGCATCCTAAAATTCAATCTGGGATTAACACAGTACTAAGAAATCCAAAACAAGTCTATGGAGTGGATTTAGAGTATTTTGCACACAGGTGACAACAAGTAGGGCTGAATGTATGCTTAGGGTTGTGTGTGCTACCTCCACCTGCACCCAGAAAGGTGGATTTTCACTTGTTAATACAGCTTCCTTAGCAGGGTTTAATAATGAGAACTAAAAGTGCATGCAATGACAAAAATGTCAGTTTATCACGTAATTAAATTAGTCTTGTGCTGTTTTAGAGAGACGTTTTTGAGCTGGGTAATTGTATGTCCTTTCATTGTAGTGGTTGTATTGTAAATGGATTCATGTATCTTCCCTGGAACAGAACAAGGTTTTCTGAAAATTTACCACTTGGCAGGGGTCAAGAAAGGAGAGATTAACTTCGAGCACTATCAAAAAATTGTTCAGCATAAATCTGCAAATTATATCTATAAATCAGAGGTTAGTTTTGCTAGGATCTTTTCCCCACACCAAATTAAATGCCTGAATAACATTGGTCGTCTTTCTTATCTAACAGAAAATAGTATTTTTTTTTCCTATGGAATTACGGATATTATTTATTTCTACAGCATCATCTATATAACTGTTTATTAGAAATAAGCCTCGAGCAATGAAAGTAAGAGGAATGTGTTTAGATGTCTAAAATTTGGTCATGTTTCAAATTGGACCTGCCATGAAAACAGTACCAAGAAATGGGTTCCTAGTAAGTCTCAGAGCATACTGCTAAATAAGAACTTGCCTCAAAAGTAATCCGTTTTAAAATATGGTTAGGTGATTTCATAAAACCTGCAGACTTAATTTTACTATAAATTGTAGTGCTTGGACACGATATAATGTTCTGGTTCCTGTTGGGCTATTATTAGACTGAGAAAACCAAGCTTCCCAGACCTCCCCGGAAATAGGCGTATTCCCAAAAAGAAAAGCTGACAAGAATTATTAATGTCCCCAAAAGAGAACTCCTACTCTGCAAGATAAATAGACATAGTTTAACCATCTGCAACAGTGCGAGTAGAGTTAGATAACTTATATAATACTTAGAGCCAAGAAAAAATGATAAGGAAATAATTAAGTCATCCAATAGGCAATATAATACTTTGTGACAGCTGCAATATTTAGGAAAGTACATATAGACTAAACATTGGTTTGATATCACTCCAGGACACCTACAAGAGAAATTATATAATTTTAACAGAACTCCTTTAACTGTTATGAAATGTTTGGTTTGATCACTTCTTGGAGAATCACATTTTCACATTCCAGGATGATGCACTTGTTGCTCTAAGCTTGTTATGTTTCTAGTTATGCAATGAGAGTTGACTGACAAACAGCAAATGTCATATGCCTCCTCCTCACCCTGTAACCAGAAGGTTGGGGTTAAAAGTGGGAGGGAAGAGAGAGAAAGGAATAAATGAGAGCACAAGAAATTTGGCAGCATCAGAAATCTGTATGTACAACGAAGTGCTGAATGACACATTAAGGCAAACCACCGCAACTATACATTACATGTGGTAAATTACAAGATAAAAGTGTTTTAGAAACTAAATCTATCCCATATTGGTATGTTGCATTATCCTGAAGTGACCCTGGGTAGCCAAATGTTCTTGCAGTCTGTCCTTGGCTCCTTTTGCATTATACAGGTTTCTAAGCCAAATTTGCTAAGTTAAACATCTGAGCTGTAAATAAAGATCCCTAAAGCCTACTGTGCTTTCCTTGTTCTAAGATTCCCTTCACAGTGTGGCCTAAATTCAACTAAGTACTTAATATGTACTTAAATCCCACTTAAATCAATGGGATTTAAACATTTGCTTAAATACTTTGCTAAATCATGGCCTATTAAACTGTCTGTATTGGAGATCAAATTGTAATTTATATTGCTGTGTTTTCTCTTTCTGGTGTTATGTGTGAGACCCCAAATCTACATTTCACTGTTAGTCTTGCTTGAACCAAAGCTGGAACTATTTAGAGGGAATGTGTGCAAGACCTGTATTCATCATGTGCAAGAAACAGGTTCTAATTAATTTGGACATGAGCTACTGTAAACCTGTGTTCCTGATAAGGTGAAGTTAAATAAGCTCAGTTAGGAGACTGAATGTTTTTAAACCACCATTATTTTGAAGATTAATAGCATGAAGTTTCCTTTTCCAATAATAATTGCAACTCCTGGTGAATGTGAGAACATAGAGTTTTTACACAATGTAGACACGTGAAAATGTTTGAGGAGGAAGACAGAAGATTTTTCTTCTTTCACTGATTTGTTGGAAATCTTGTGTTGGCCTGCCCCCCCCCCAGATGCAAGTAGGATTGACAAGGAAAACAGCCTTTTGTAGCAGAGGGGGCAGCAAGAAAAGTTGACAAAAGGGCCACCAAGAATCCTCAAGTAATTTGATGTGTAGGCAATATATGTCATAAATATTGTAATTGTATATACTATCATTTTTTTTAGAAGAAAGTCACATGTCCTGCTATGCGTGGGATGCTCAGAGATTACTCTGGCCTTATCACCATGTTTTTGGAAAAGAGTGAGGATGGATGGTGGGAAAGTGAGGACTTCTATAATGCAATCTTTCTGCTTGTAGTGGAAATCGGCCAAAAGACAACTCGTATGCCAAAAAAGTCCAAGTTAAGAGATGAGTGGAAAATACCAGATGCTTAAAGTTGTCTTTGATTTTCTCAAAGATGCTAATACTGTTTTTCTGCTTAATTAGCCAAAAAGGGGATGGACTGTCCTCTTTCATGTTCATGGATCATATAAGAATAGTTAAGACACCTCTAGGGCACTGCTGTCCATGTAAGAGGAAGACCTAGATGTTGGGTTCTTAAACAACATTCCCAGGAGATAATTGCTGTAGAGCACATCCCATACTCCTCACCCACAACATAGCTACCCTGCCAGAATTGTCCCAAGACTGGGATTTCCAAGACAGCTCAAAGTCAGTTTAGGTTTCTATCTTTGAAAAGAGTACATTTTCCCACCTAGACTATTTATTTTCAGTCAGTGTTGTGTATTTTGTTCACAGCTTAGCTTTTTTTTTAAGCAGCTAAGCTTTACCCAAGAGAGTTCAGTATTTTGTCTATAACCTCGGGGGTGTGGATGGACAAATAAGTCTATCTCTCTCGGACTTGAAGTGACCTTTCTGTAAGGAATGTTTTTCATGGGCACCTCTAAGTGTTCTTCAGCATATTTGTGCCTCCTGAAATGTTAAGAATAACCTCAAACGTATTGAGGTTGCTTAAATGTGCAGAGTTGTAAGAGCTTTGAAGGACCTTTGAAGTAATGAAAAGGTGAAACAACTGAGAAAAAATCTGTATTGTATTGATCAACTGTAGAATCAGTAGAGTAAGAACACAAACAGGTTCTAGAGAGGAGTAGGTGAGATCAACAAAACCATCAAAAGTAGATGTCATAAAATCATTTAAAGTATACTTGTTCTTTGTGTCACTTGTCTTGCTGTATAATTACAAAGCACTTCATTAGTCTCCTGATAATATCTGATATGGCCTTTTCAGACAACAGATGTAAGTACTAGAAACACATATCATTTCATAGTCATCTTAATATTCCATTTCTTTCCACATTTTTATAAGCTATATGTATTCATCTCTATGTATCACTTATAGAAAAATTAAATACATGGAGGATAGGTTATTTAAAACTAATGGTTATATAAGCTATATTTTTATATTCAGGATATAGTTTAGTAATAATTTAATACTAACATTTTTTTCAAAATTGATGCATGAATTGTAATCCTACTTCAGAATATAAAACATTAAAAAAAATAGAGTCAATATCTTATTGATAAGGCTTGTTATTATCAAAGTGTTTCTTACCTTTTTTTTTTTTCTAACACACTCAGCAAGCTATTACAGGGACAGGGCTTCTGTGACGGGGGGAAATAATAATTTATTGAACAGGGAAAGTAATTCTCTTCTCATACTTAGCTGATGATGTGATGTCTTCATCTTTGTGTTCACCAAGGAATCTTTCTTTTGCAACTTCCTTTGTTCCCAAGCCTGGATAAAAATTACCACTTTTTAAAAAAAAAAATCTCTGAATATTCCAGTGCACTTTGTTTCATCTTAAGGGCTGATTTTTTAATTGTACATGAAAGCATTTCATGTTCTAATGTTGATTTTTGAAGATGTAATTTAGCCAAATATTAATTTTAACCATTCTTTTCTCACAACTATGAAATATAAAGATGCTCCCTCCCATTTTCACATTCTTTATCACATATTTAATTAAATTAGAAGGGAAAATGAAAAAGAAATTAAATTGTAATTATATTACTTTCTTCAAATGATCATAATTTGATGTAATTTCAAACAAAATATTAATAAAGTATTAATACTTCTTGGTGGGAAATTCCATTAATGGAACAGTTTCCCAGGGAAACAGAAGCAAAGTGATTAACTGTCCTTTCTGCCTTAGTAATGAGATATTTCTAAAATAAGTAGTTTTGCCTGCTTTAGCATTTTTCTCTTACATATTTATGCACAGGTCTAGGCCCTCAACATATACACAGTATGTTCTGGACCTCGTTTTGGAGTGGCTTAACTCTTTCTCTTAACTCTCTCACTTTTTAGAGGTTGTAAATTGCAAGCAGGCTACAAGAGAATCTCCTTCAGATTTTATAATAAGAAATAGGGAAAAAGCTATACACGTCTGATTTCAGTGACACGACAAAGTATTTTTAGAAAACAAGTGAAAAATCTGTCCAAATGCAAATTCTCATTAAAAGGTTCAGAGTTTCAAAATTAGATAATTTTTAGGTACTCATATGGTTGGTTTTCAGTTTGAAAATTAAACTCTAGAAATATCCCCCTAGCTAAATAAGGTTTCTGCAATGTTGAAGTTAATCAATCAACTCTTCAATAAGAGCCAAGCCTCAAATCCACAAGCATGAAACAACAGCTATTAATGGCTATATACATTGATTTTTAGAAGGTTAAATGTGCATATGCAGGGTTTAGAGAACAAAGTCTTTATGGCCTTATCCAAATGGATATCTGAGTCAGATTACTTTGTACACACTGTAATCATGAAAATTAAGGGACTGAGTTTAGATGAGGCCATGAAGGTTGATTCATTTTGGAAAGTTGGTTCGGGGTTTTGTTTTGTTTTGTTTTTTTCTGATGAACAAGGTCCATGCAAGTCTGACACTGAATCATTTTGTTCACTGCTGGAGTATGAAGAGGGATTAAAAAAATACCTAAAGGTGCTAAGTACGTACAGGAGGGTAGGGATATTTGGCTGATGATTGGACATATTTAAAGGATAACAATACAGTTTCTTGTTAGACCTAGATGAAAATCAAAGTCAGAAAGAGTAGCTGGCTTCCATGCTAAGTTTGTGGCTGAAGTTGGCATCAATATTTGAATAAATTTTATAAGAATCAGTGTGAAAAATGGGTGCATGGTAAGAAGGGGTTGTAAATCTGTAAGTAATCGTGCCTAAAGTCTAGCGGGGTAGAAATGGGTAGACTTTGGTTTACTGTCTAGCCAAAATTTTGCTCCAATATAGGCATATCAGAAAGATTTAAATAAGTGTAAGAATTCTGAATGGCAGAAAAACCTGATAAGAGCTAGAATTCAACCAAGAGTGGGGTAGAGATGCAATTTGGAGAAGTCTTCTCTAGGTTTTCTCTGTGGCACTTTCCAAACTAACACTGTAATTAGATAGTGGCTAGAAAAGGGATCCTGGGCTCTGTTGACATTTAATATCTGTTACAGAAGAGGTTCCCAGGCTAAAATCAATGTTATGTCCTTCAGACCTCAGAAAATTACAGTTAGTGTAAGTGCATGCAGGTCTCCCTGGACTAAAGTTGATGTGTTACCCATGCTAAAACTGTTTCAGCTAGGGTGAGGTAGAATTTGGACTGCAGCTGTTCACAGTGAGACAGGGGAAGCAGGAGTCCTTGGCTTAGATTTCTGTTTAGGTTGTGTTGATCTTTCTTGTCAGAGCAAGGTTTCCAGGGCTAGGTGACTGGCCAGGCTTGTCATACTCAAGCTTATGTTTGGATTTATGCATATGTTCCTTTCCTGAGTTAGAGCTGAAAACCCACAGCCAGTGTCGAGCTAGGGCATGGAATGGCCAATTATTAAAAAATACGAAATGAAAAAGGATAGGTGGTATGGTAACTAGTCACTGTGAACACTGATAAAATCAGGTGAATGATAGCCAGACAAGAAAGATTAAATGTTTGACAATTAGTGTTATCAACACAAAAAGCCTAATTGCAGGAGATAGAAATGCAATGGCTTCAAAAGATCTTCCATACATTTTTTTCTTCTGCTTTTTTTAAATAAAAAACCTGACGCTGATGATTTGAATCACGTGCAGCATATAACCAAAAACTGAGTGAGAACTGGAAAAAACCAAAACAAACCAAAAAACAAACCAAAAAACCAAACAAAACCAAAAACCCACACAGAAAAAAGAAAAGGCCAACAACAAAACAGAAAACACCTCAAAAAAGGGGATTTTTTTT
>JANHGN010015077.1:13652-24471 GCA_024605025.1 Megaceryle maxima | reverse complement strand
ATTTAATTCTATAAATATAATTTTTGCACTTAGGTTTCACCTTGGAAGCATTTTTAACTGTGGAAAGAACCACATATCTTAAAACCCTGAGAAAAACATGGTTTTTAAAATGCGTGAAAATTAAATTTTGTGGCTAGAAGAGGACTTCATTATTACACTGTAAGCAGGAAAAGACAAGAAAAGGGAGCAAAGCAAAGCTGATCAGACTAATTTTCCTGTGTCATGTTAATGAAACACTAAATATTCATGATAGGTCGTGTGCCACAACCCTATTATTAGGACTTAAACTGCTTTCCATGAGCTAAGTCTTAAAGGCTGTCCATATGCATCTTCATAGTACATCTCAGATCTTAGGTAAGTTAATTTAGTTAAGTCAATGCTGTCTATTATAGGGCTTTCTCAAACCATTCCACCTATAAAGCATATAAAAATTACCATGAGACCAGTGAACACAATAGATGAACTCACAAAACCCAGCATGTGTTTAATGTGTGCTGGCAGGAAGGAGAATATTGTTACCACAGTATCTGAGACAGTCTCTACACTGCTTACATAGACTGAGGATTTTCTTCGAGCTTTTGGGCTCAAACACTTCACCTCCATAACCTTGATGATAAAATTTAATTCAGCAGTAGAATAAGGCCTACATATTTGCATCACAAGGTCCTTGGAGAAAAGGACTATTTGAAGTATACTTTACAATTTTGATAGTATTTATTTAATGTTCATAAATCATATTTTGGTTTTTTTCATTGTTTTTATAATCCTTTTGAATTTTTGCACTTTTGCACACACACAAGCCCCCTAAGCAAAAACTCCAAGACCCTCTGCAAAAATGGGTTAAGAAAGGATCTTCCCTTGAAGATGTGAGTGTTCTGTGCAATCTTCTGAAAACTAGGCTGTGAACATTTCATGCAAAGGTTTTGAATCTGACTTACCATCCACTGAAGTAATGGACAAAAATGTGATTTTATCCATCATTGTACTGTTCCTTTTGTTCAGCTGAATCACATCAATTCACAGTACTCAAAAGCTCTATAGCTGAGTATTTTTCTTTTGAAACTAAAAAGTTGTTATGAGAATTTATGTTGAAAAAGTGAGAGCGATAATGGATTATTAAATGTCTGAGTTAACCTTAATAGAGATGTTTTCATTGGGATAACTTAATTTAATACAGTGTAATAGAATTTTCTAGTATATGTTAAAATCCAAATGATGATGTGTAAAAAAGCAAAGAATGAAAGTCCCTTTGAGAAATCTGCTTGAAAGCTGATTATTTGAAATTGCTGTGACCTTATAACTCCTTACTCCAGTGATGAGATGATGATATGGCTTAGTGATATATGTTTCATTTAGATTCTTCCTAATAGGTGACGTTTATTGAAAGCTGACTCTTGAACTGTGTTCCATGCCTTGTGCTATCTGTCTGCCTTGGAGCTGTTGGACACTGTAATTACATTTTGCCTCATTTCCTGTATAATATATGTGAAAATCCTTCTATGGTAGGAAAGTACAAAGTCCAGATAATGAGAACATGACAATGTATAAGATTTAAGATGGCTGTTTAGATTGCAGCTTGACCTGCCCATGACTCAGGCACTTTCAAGGTCACCCAATATGTAGTGAGCTCAGGCAGCGCAGCACTTTTGAGGCTGTATAAAATACAAGCATCTTGCTACTTTTAATAAACATCAATCTTAATATCATTATTCCTAGAAATAAAGGTGTGTGTTATGGGTAGAGTAAGAAGAATCTTACTGTGCTGAGTTACTGTGGCTTTTAGCCACTAGCATGCTGTCTTTGTGTGGAGAATATTAAGAACAGTTTTGTGCCAGGGCATAATGTTTTGAAGTCTCCAGAGCTTTGCTATTTTGTTTTGTTACCCTTCCAAAGTTTCCTGTTTGGCATTTTCTTGGTGGTAGTAGATGTACTTTTTAACTAATGTGTTTATTAATGCCTTTTTTTGTTTTCCTCTAGAAAACCAGTGTAGCCTACATTACATCCAGAGATAATCAGCTAGATTTGTTTTCCAGGCTAAGGATATTGTATGTCTTCATTATGCAGTTAGCTCTGAATGCTTATGGATGCAATCAACAGACCCAATACTGAGGAGATGAGGCAGGCCTTGAAGGAAATGTCCTGTAAAAGGTACAGACTGTGAATGAACTACTGGAGAGGGATCTTGTGGCCCTTAAAGAATCTCAGGCAGTTATTAATGGTACCTTAGACATAAATCCATGCTACTTTTGAAAGGAATGAGCCCATCCTATTCCCTGTATCCTCCTGGATACAGGACTTTCTAATGGTTGGAGGACAATGAAAATCAGCTTGAATTGAACCAGACCCGAAATTTCCTTTCAAATGTTGATAGTTCTTTGCTTCCTCGCACCAGGAGAAAATGAGATAATCTATGGAAGAATGTGTTCCCAAAAGACCCTTAAAAGCAAAGTTGTGCAAATTCAAGGTTTTGATCTCAGTCAAAAGAGCAAATCCAACCCCAAATCCTGATTGTTTGGTTGCATTCTGCCATTGTCAAATCCTTCAACTCTTCCTCTCTTCCTCTTCTAAAATGTGCAATTTACTTTTTTATTTATTTATTTTTTAAAAACATTCTAAAATTATCTTCTTCATTTTCAGTGACATCTAGGTCTGGCTTGTAACGACTCACATAAGTCTGGAAAATAATTTGGTTACAGTGCTTTCAGAAAGGTCTCTGGTGAAATGAATATGTCTGTAGGATGTACATCATACTGCTGGATAGACAAAGCTGCACAGAATACAGATTCCCTTACAGCAGAAGCAGCTACAGCCTAATGACACTTGAAAAATAAATTTTCTTATGATGCCTAATTACTTGCATCCCACCTGACAGCACAGAGCTGCAAGTGTCATGCAAACCAGGGCAGTGCTGCAAGCCATGTGTGTCAGCTGAACAGGCTGTAAAGGCTGTTGGGGGTCTGCTCCATGCCATCAGGGGTGCTTGGCTCAGAATGCGGCTGCTCCTGTCTGTCCTCAGCCCCTCTCTGCTCCCCTTCTCTTTGTCCTTAGCCACTGTCTTAGCATTAGGCTCTAAAACATTCTTGACAGTTTTCTGAATTCGATACATTTTGTTGTGGATTGTACTGTCACAGAAATGTATATTTTAATAGTCATGATACTCATCTATGGATAAAAATAGTCATCTTATGATAATGTAAGATCAGTTAACTGCACAGGGGAAGCTTTAAAAATGGAATATTTTTTATGTGGGATGTGAATTCAGAAAGAAAATTGAACCATGATGGGAATGTTCCCCTTGATCCAAGCCTGATAAACGTCAGTAAGAGTTATGAACATGCTGAAATTGAAGAGCGAACCTACTGTATGAAATTAAACTGTCCAAACAATCTTATGGGGAGACAATGATCTAAAAGAGTTCAGTAGATCAATTTTACTCTTAGTAAATAAAGACAATGGCTTTGGCATTGTTACCCTGGAAATCCCATAACTGCTCTTATGTCCAGCTGCACATCTATACTATCACTGGGGACTGAACAGGGGAACTGAGATTGTAATTTGAGAATAGGATGTCCTTCTTTGAAATCCAACTGGATTGCCTTTTGATATTAGTTCTTTCAGCTTAAGTAAAAGTCTTCAAACTAAGGAGTTTCATTGTTTTCGCACTAACTTGGATGCTTTACAGCACCATTGCCATCACTCATTTCTATGGTGTTTGACAGTTAGTTCCTTTTTCAGTGTCTCCAAACACTTTTTTCCCCACCTGTTTTATGTACTTAAGGACTGTAAGGAGTAATATTCTCTTTTTGCAGGGATGGCAGGAAAATTCAGTTCTTTTTGAATTTTTACATTAGACTTGGCATCAGTGGTGTTATGAACCTCCCAAGAAGGGAGATTTTGAAAGGGTCCCAGAGTTTAACTCCAGTGCTGGAAAGATGGGTAAAATTTAAACTGGAACTCCACGGGAATGGACAAGGATGGAGAATGCAAGCTACTGTCTGCCTCAGTTATCAGTAAGCAGGGTTCACCAACCCAGCTTTTTCCTGGATAAGTGTTTGAAAATGCAAAATGATCCTACAGATCAGATGTGAGGCTTCCTATTACGCACAGAGAGCCGCCACTGTAAGTTTTGCAGCAAAAGGTTGATGTCCTGTTTTACATTCAGTTAATGGCAATTGAAATCAAATCTATAACTCCCGTAGTATTCATTCAGAGTAAAACAAACCCCAGTAGGTTTCTGGATTCAATAGAGAATATTGAAATGGGCAGCTGGGTGCTCTGGCTGATAACTGCTTGCTGAGTTGAAAAGCAAAACCAGAATCCTCTTTGTGATCCAAGTGAACACTTGAGTTCTTTAAGGAGGCCATTGCAGGGGGTTGTGGGCAATGGAGGATGCCACCAACTTCAGGGATAAGCTTCTAGAAACCTGCATTCCATTTTCTCTTAAAAAGCATTCTGCATCCTTCTGGCAGATGGGCTCTGAATTCATGAGTCTCTTGCTGCTCGTTGTGCTTTTAGTGCTTGGTAGTAACTTCAGATTACATATGAAATTCCAGCACTGGCAGTATTAGAGCTATATAAATCTTAGGCTTAAATTGTCCCTTTGTTTTTTAGACTTTAGGCTTTCTTCTAAGAAACAGAAACAAAATTTATTTTCCTTGTTGACTTGTTAAGATATACTAGCCATTAAATCTATATAAGTCATTAATGTTAGCATTTTAACAATTTTGGTAGTGCTATACCATCATCCTGTTAAAGGATAATGTTTTATCTGTAAAATGAAGTAACCTCTGGGAGCTACCAATAATGTTGTCTTAATCTCTTCAGAGCAGTTCCTTCAAATGAAAACTAGGGTGTGTGAAAGCCCAGGGAACAGTGGAACTAGGAAATAGTAATATAGGGGCACAAATAGCTGAGTATCCCTCCTGTAGTTTTTAGAGGTCTAGCCTATGTTCTCTGAGGAAATTGGGATGTTACTGCATCAAAACCCACTTTCTGGGTGTAGGGGACTTTTCCTTAGCAAGATGTCAATCTGCAACATGAATTTAACATAACTTGAATAAGCAGGCAGCTAATGGACTTTAGTAGATTGGTCTGATTAGAAGGGCACTTATGAGCTAATGCAGCAGAATCTCGCCCCCAACGCTGTGCTACTGGCCAAGCTGCAAAGGAATAACTACAGTCAAGGAAATACATATGAACTGATTTATTGTTACTTTTAAATTATAAAATGGAAAGCATATCTTGCAGCACGTCAAAAGAAGTGGTGATGTGGGTGTGTTTGCAGTACAATCTGAGCTTTAATAGATATTTCTGGCACTCAGCAAAGTTCCTCCATTTTTCCAGCTGGAAAGATGTGATAAGGCTTTTAGTGGAGACATGTTTCTGGACTGATACTGATTCCTTTTGGCTGTTTGCTTTCATTTGATGAATGGTCTGACACACAGACAGGAGAGTAGGATTCCTCTGTTCTGTGATGTAGAGGCCAAACAGGAAGGCCTTTCCAAGGCGGGTGGATTTAAGTATGGTGCTTATAGTTCAATATGTCAAAACTAACAGCCTCTCTTTTATAGACTTTGCCATGAAAAATAATAAGACACAGCAAAGAAAAAAATAAAAAATTATAATACTCTATCCTTCTTACAAAGTTGGAAATTGGAGCCCAAACTCTTTAGTCTCTATTGTGACCAGAGGAGGTGTGTACAAGAGATACTCAGAATGGAGTTGGGACTAGCAAGTTCAGTTCACAGAAAACCCATGTAGGAAGTAGACATGGCTAAGTGGTGTTTCCACCAATGTTTTATAACGGGTTTAAAAGTCATGCATATGTGACAAAAGGGGGAGTGAAAGTGGTGATGCAGAATACAGCTGCCTGGTTTTACTGGACTTTGACTAGGGACATTAGGGGCATTTCTTTACCATTTTGTCCATCTTCTGAGTTGTGCTAATGGAACTCCTAGATTTCTGAGGAATCTTCAAACAAGATATACCTGGAGCTCTGAGCTTTACTGTAAATTAGCTACATTTTGGAAATGTGGAGCTGTCTCTATCCAGTCCTCCTTTGTCATCTAAAAAACGTGGAGTGAATTACACCAAACAGACTATAAAAAAAATTAAGCTTGCGACTACTTAGCCCTGTTGTTAAATAAATAAATACAATACAATGGACAGAACTATGATCACGGAATAGTAAAATTCCTCAGCAAGTGGCAATATCTGAGATTAACTCAGGGCAGAGGGAAAAAGCAGACTGTGCTATTCTCTACAGGAAATTCATCCAAGAGAACTTAATGTTCTTTCTTGTCAGAGTCTGCAAATAAAAGTTAACTACAACAGACCACTGATTTATGTAAAGGAAACCCTTGCTGCCTTGTGCACAGAGCTATTAAGGAGAGAAAATATCAGGTTAGGAACATGTGAAAACTCTGTAAACTCCTCCTTTCCCTCACACATTAAATTATGGCTATAGAAATCATTCATATCAAGTTTTCTTGGTCTGTTTTAATATTGTGACCGGAATACCTGGAGTTTCTACAATGGAGAAAGGCACTGGAAATTCACCTGACCATGTGTCAAGTTCTTCTGCTGCCCTGGTTCCGAAAAAGCTTGGAGAAGTCTATTCTGTCCTGACAACCCAACACCAGTATTGCAGAGGTGATGACAGAGAGGTGGTGGTGGAGCAGAGTATATGAACTGTTGGGGACTCTCCACCATGAAGATACAGTTGCTGACAAATACAGTCTATCAATTGCCCAGACATTAATCCTGGATTAAAAGGATGACTTTTTGAGTAGATGTAAACTCAGGCAAAGCTAATGCTACTGAATTTTGATTGTGAGACATCTGAAACTGAAAACTGATGTTTTACTATTGGTTTTAACATTCACATGAATACTTTGAATGAATTAGGAAGTTTGTGTCCATATGATGACAGGTAGTAATGTAATAATACGGAAGCTTTGTACAACAGGCACTGAGTGAATCACTCCTGTGAAATGCAGAAATTCAATCCTTTAAGGATGGGAAAAGAGGCCTAGAATGCAAGGATTTGCCCCAAAACATACAGAAAATGAGAGAGAGAATGCTTATTTAATACAAGGTTCTCAAAATCACAGCACTAGTCCAATTGTTGTCTTTTAAAGTGATTCTCTGTCTTAAATACACTTTTAGTATCTATTAAATCAGTTTTCTAATAAAATTAGTTTAGTAGTAAAGCTGAAGAAGTTGGAAATGAGGATCAGATGGTAATGTTTTCCAGTGTTTTAGCTCTAGGAATAAATATCATGGTTTACAATGTGTTGCCTTGATTATTAGTCATGTTAAAGATGACATGGAAATTAATGGAATTGAGCATAATTAAGATATCACAACTGTCAAGAAAAAAGTGAATTGCCTGGTAATTTGTACTGATCTCAATAGCAGCTATTTTGATACCTCCAAAGGAAAAGTCATCAATTTAGGTATGACAAATGGAGCAAAGGTTGGAGCCAGGGCCCAGGAAAGCAGCAGCCACCCATTCTGTCAGGGCTGTCCTCCGGGAGAGGGTCTGGAAGTCCTGCAGGAGAATGACATTGCATTTTCCTCTGTTAGTAATGACCAAAAATGCAAACTGTCTCATTTTACCCAAACAAGAACATTCTCTCAAGCGTGTGAAGATGTCGACAGTACATCCAGTACATTCATTGGAAACATCACCCAGAGCAGGCTGGGGTGGTGGGATGGAGCTTCCAGGGAATAACTCATCCATGACAATGAAAACTTGGCTTTGAATGAAAGCCTGCAGCTGGCCCACCCTTGGCCTCTGTTCCCTACCTCGCTTCTGGGTGTTTCACTTAAAAGCGCCCTGGGAGGGCTGCTGCGCGCTGCCGCTTTAAGGCATCCAGGCATTGCCAGCCTGAGGTCCTCTCCTCGCCTGGAGTACCAGGCGCAGGCAGCAATCCTCTGCTCCACAGGGCTCACAGTCACTCGCTGCTCTCGACTTAATAACATTTGGCTGCTTATGAGACATCTGACCGGAGAGCTAAAAGCTTCCTTTTAGAGCAGCAGAGTTTCACCTGGTGCAGGCAGCAGCCACCACCATGGCAGCAGCAATGGGCTCTGCTGCCCTCAAAACTGCCAAGTCCTGCAAAAAGTATCGGACGGTGAAGCGGCACGCTGGCATCTACACCTACCAGGAGCCGCCTCACAGGTAAGAGACCAAGAGACCCTCCTCTCTCCTGAAGTGTGAATCTGCCTTATCTAGCACAGAAGTGGGATCTGGTCTTTTCACTTTTATTAATACAAGGTGGGGTAACATGGAAAGGTGCATGAGAAAAATCACTCTTCTCTCTCCATTTAGATGTATTTCAAACTTCTTTGGTTTTTGATTGATTTTCACAAAAGTAATGTTTCATACTGCAACGTGAACACTGTACATAAAACAGTGTAACTCCAGTGAGTTCAGGGCATAGCAAGGTAAGAAGTGTCTCTATACTTCTGCTGTGTAATTATAAGTTTCCTTTGAATGTCCCCTGTGACTGAGAGGACAGGACTTTGGACTGATAGGTTAGTTCTTTGGACTGATGAAGTATGTTCTTTGAATGCTCTTATGAGGCATGGTTCAGGTTATGATTTATTTCTAAATGATTAAAAGGAGTTGTTTTTAGGCAAAATTACAGGGAACTTTCCCGACAAGTACAAAGCAATATAATTAGAAACTCTCCTAACTGGTAGTTGTTGCAGTCCTTCAAATCTCTTCATGTCATTCAGCAGGGGAACAGTCATCACAGGTTTTTAGACCTCAGCCTCTGCAAGATTGAATATTGTGGCTGGTTTATATACAATACCCTGTTTCAAACAGATTTGAGAGCTGTAGCTTAGCAAATGTGGTGACAGCATCAGAAAAGATGATTTAATAATTATCCACAGAAAATTGTATCAAAGTACATGAATCTTTTTGCAGGCATGAGTAATTCTTGGTGAGCAGGGTCCCATGCTCCCATCCCCCTCAGCAGGGAATAGAAACAAAGGGCAACTGCAACCTAAGCATTAGTTCCCTCCTTTCTAACAAGAAAATATTTTATCATTTTTACAATCAAAATAAAAGGCCAACACCATGTGGTGAATAAATGAATGTTAAGTACTCTTGCTGGAAATGTTTAGACAGCACTTTGTTCCAGAAAAATACGCAAAGTGTCTTGATAGCACGATGTACAAGCTGTGTGGCTGGAAATGCTCAGAGAGGAAAGGCTGGGATTTGTGGTAGGGAGCAGGGATAATTTATGACTTGAGCAGCAAGTGATGGGGAGGAAAAGAGGCAAATCCTGGAGATGAGAAAATTGTCCAAATTATTCATCAACTTTAAAACAAAGAAGCTCATGCGAGTTCCCTAGCTCGCTGTGAAAATCAAGTTTGCTGTGGAGATGAATGGGAATCATTTGTCTTGTTTTTCCTTTCGTGGGGTGTGTGCTGGGCTGCCAGCAACTCGGACGAAGATACTGGTGAAGAAAAGACTGAGAGCCACGACCCAGAGCAGATCTTTCAGAACATCCAGTACCAGAAGGAGATTATGTCCAACATCCGCTGCCGGCCGTGGCCAATGAGGCAGAAGCTGAGGGCACTCAGGTAACAGTGTTTGCATGAAAGCTGTCAGGCTCACTGACTGTGATGGTGCTTTCAGCTTCAAGATTCTTCCATGTAAACTGGAAGGGATTATGCACAGCAGTGATTAAGAGCTGCTAAAAAAGCATGTTATGAGGATGCTCTGACAGAATCTGAAAGCTGGTTGAAGGCAGCAGCCTTGGGGTGGAAAGTCTACAGTGAAGTTGTCTCCTGTGGCTCCCTTTAGACAGTCACTGTACATGAGAGCAAGAAATCACTCTGTGGCTATTAAGTGTTAAAAACAGTGTGTCAGCTATTCAGTGGCCTAAGGAAAGGCTGGTAGAAATGCTCAGCAATAAATTTTTAAGCTAAATTGTTTCACTTTGTTCCAAAAATGATGTCTTCCTGCTCCTGTTCATGAGATTTTGGTGATCACTATCTGTCTTCTGCTGAGGTTGAAGACTGCATATGACCAGATGAACATGCACCTCTCTGCATCTTACAAGACCACTATACCGTATTTGCAGAAGAGGTGCTAGTATCCACATGAGATTAACAAGACTGCGATGGGGATCTTTCTATTTTACTCATTTGGGTTGCACCATTTTAAAATAAAGACTTTGATTCAAAAGCAAAGAGGGAAAAAAAAATAGAGGAATGGAAAACTCTCTCAGCAGTCAAAGTTTTGAATGCTGAGTTTTCTTGGGCAAAGTTCTCAGTGTTTTTTTTTTTTTTTTGAAGTGTTAGCAAAAAAAAAAAAAAACTCAATAGAAAAATAAAAAAAGCTTTGACTGGATAAGTATTTTATGGTAAGACAGTCCACAATTGGATTTCAGAGCATTTGGCACCTTTGTTAGTAGCTGCTTGTGCAGAATAAGGGGCTCTGAGTAATGGGATCAACACAGAATGAACTTCCGTCTTCTATGCAGACAGGCAAAGGAGATCGTGCTGAAGTATGAGGGGAGGCTCACGAGAACAAGAGGTTATCAAGCTGCTGGTGCAGAGGTACGGCTGCTTTTTCTTAAATTACAGCCCTTTTCTATGCCAATAGTCATCTGCATTTTTTGTTCACAGAAGTGTATGTTTGCTATGCAGTCCTGATCTCTAACTGAGCAACCTTGTGGAGGGAGGAAAAGCAGTTAAAAGCTTGTCTTTTTTTTTTTTTTTTTTTTTTTTTTTTTTTTATTGAAATTAGTAATTTCATTTTTTCAGTCTTATTTTGTGTTTTGAGGGGGGGGTGTTC